>JANHFM010420059.1:0-12886 GCA_032468115.1 Grayia smithii
GGAGGCAGATCCACCCCCAGTCAGCTTTTTTCTTATTTTCCTCCCCAAAAACTAAGGTGCATCTTATACTCCGGTGCATCTTATACTCTGAAAAATACGGTACTTCAATTGTTTTTCATTTAGGAGCATGTGTAATACTTGGTCTTAGCACAATATTTTAAAATAATTTATAAAACATGCCACTTTCAACATTTTTCCTACGTGGTACAGCAGCTTGTTGCTCTCAATTTGCAGGTACATCGCAGGCAGTTCTTTGTGTCCCATGTAGTTCCTGGCAAATGCTCCGTCTTATCAAATTGGTCAATGCAAACCATCCCTAAGGAAGAAAATTTCAATCAGTCTCATCTGACCGGAGGATCAGTATTTATATGGGTTTATCCTTGCATTTGTTACGCTACCCAAAATTACCTTTGGGCAACCAATAAATTTGATAAATAAATAAAATAATTATAAAGTATATGTGTGTTGATACCATATTTTTCGGACGCACCTTTTACCCCCAAAAAGGGGGTGAAAATCTGGGTGCATTTTATACACCGAATGTTGCCTGCCAAGCCTCCCGGCCTTCCGCCACAATCGCCGCTACCTTCCGCGGTCACCTGCCGAAGTGCCTACGAAGGCGCCCGACCCTCTGCCACAATCTCCGCTACCTTCCGTGGTTGCCTGCCGAGGTGCCTGCCAAGCAGAGAGGCAATTGGCGTGTTCCAACAGTTTTTCTTGTTTCTGGGGATCAGGTGCTCACCTTGCATCCAATCCATCAAGGCCATGGCAGCGTGACTCAAGCGTGGCGAATACCCAATCCCCAGAAACGAGAAAAACTTTGGACGTGCCGATCGCCTCTCTCCTCGGCAGGCACCTAGGCAGGCGACCGCAGAAGGTGAGCGATGATTACGTCAGAGGGAGGCTGCTGGGCAGGCTGCTCTGCTGTCAGGTTTGAAGACCCTTGCCCTAACCCAGAGGTCTTCAAACCTGGCAGCTTTAAGACTGGTGGATTTCAAGTCCAAGATTTCTGGGAAAAATATGGTAATTGCTTCCAGAAACCTGCAAACTATACAGCTCTTCTCATAAGAACTCTTCTTATTTATGAGCTTCTTTTTAACATTGGTATTTTTCCATTCTAAATGTAACAGTTTCTCTAATTAAAAATTGGTTGTTAAAAAAATTAAGTTATTAATTATTACCATTGTGCAATTTAGTTAGTTAGTTAAAACATTGACATTGCTACTCATTTTATAACTAATTCTGTGCAGCTTCCAATCAAACCTTAAAACAGGACAGAAATCATAGTAAAATTACAAAACTAAACACATTACACATTACTGTTTCTGTGTCATTCACATTTTATTTTGTCCCTCCTTTAGCATCCTGCCATGGAAACACATAGTTCCTAGTTCCTATCAGATGGCAATATTTTGGGACAGGACAAGGACTATGTCCATCCTATCTGACCTGGCAGGAGAATAAAGGTCCTTGAGAAAGATGGTCCTGCAGATAACGTATGCCAGTGTTATCTAGGGTTGATGATCAGCATCTTCAATTGCACCCAGAAACAAAGTAGAAGCCAGCATAGCTCCCTTCTGAATTAAAGATTCAGTGAAACTGTACTGAATAGAGATATATGCAAGTTACACAATTCAAAGAAACAGAGATGGGACCATAGGCATAACATTACCTTCTTTCTTGCTTTTGAAGCAAAATCCATGACACAAATTAAGAGTGATATATGAGATAAGTAAGCTAAGAAGAAGATTCTGGAAAACATGAAATTTTATTGTCAACATTAGTTACAGCAATTTTATCACATCATTTAATATAGAAAATTATTATTCAATAAAATAAGACATGGCAGCAGAATAGAATAAAAATCTTATCAAAGTGCATTTAAACTACAGCTGAACACTGCTTTGAAATTGACCACAAATTTCCAGGCAAAGAAGGCAGAGGACAAGGAGATATTATTGTCGAAGAACTGTTTAAAGGGAACCAGCATCCACCAATTTTTCTTCTTAAAGTGGGCTGCAGTTGAGGCAAGTGTTAACACAGTTAAATTAGAATCTTTAGCCATCTTGCAAACTTTCTGTTTCTGCACAAAATGCATTCAAAAGGATATGATGGATACTGGCTGGTGTGATTTTCTGGCTTTCAGCTCTAGGGATCCCACTTCAACATGGACTTGGGATTGATTGGAGCTGGTTGGATTAAAGTACATATTCAAATACTGGGAGAATAGGTGGGCCTCATGGAGTGACTGCCTCCTTTAGCAAATATTTGGAGGTACAATTTTCCAGGGAAAGCATAACAAGCTAAAGATGCGTCTATGAAAATGGAGCTGATGACTAGGGCAGAATCCAAGGGATCAGTGAAGATGTTGCCTAAAACTCACCCCAGATTTGGTGTTGAGCTGATAAAAACGTCATCCCTGAATTTGAGACACTTTGGCTTTTGCAAATGGGCTTCTTTGCCTACCCAAAACTATGAATCACTAAATAATTCAGGTTGAGCATTAAACAACTAAGCTCTGAGACCCAAAGTTCAATTCTCAGCTACAATAATCTCTTTCATGGATAAAATTTACATCTTGGTTAATGATAAAAAATACATTGAATGAGACATTAATGATCAATAAGGACTACAAATTATTTGAATATGTTCCTTATCTCTAGTTAGAGAGGTAACTATTAGAACTAATTTTAGATGTGTACTTAAGCCTTCATGAAACATAGAGATAGTTACGTTAACACCGACTCCCTAAGGTGTATTAGTGATTATATTGTTTAGACAAAGGATTTCAACTGAAGCATCTTATGACTCTGTGAGGCCTCCTTAAGAAAGGTTTCAAAGTTTAGAAATGTACAGCAAATGCAGCCAAATTATGAATGTCTTTATAGTTCATAGTTTGTGTAATTGCATGACAGGAGCAATTGTCTTTCAAGTTTTATAGTTATATCTAAATGACCATTTAATTTTTTGTCATAGGACCGAATGAACCCCTCCTGATCATAGCCAAGAAATAGCGAAAAAATAATAAAAATTCCTTGCAAGTAAAGTTTTAAAACCATTAGTGCTGTACATCCACTGCAATCCATGAGGTAGTCTAGTGCTTGGGGTGTTATATGTTACAGGCAAGATTCTTTAAAGTGCAGATGTGGTCATGTTTAGCCAATTGCCCTGTGCTCCTTCATAATTACAGTAACTGGATTAATAACAAATAGGGCAGTGCTATATGATGGACCACAAGATGGCTCAGTGGCTAAGAAACAGCTTGTCAATCGAAAGGTCGGCAGTTCAGCAGTTTGAATCCCTAGTGCCGCATATCGGGGTGAGCTCCCATTACTTGTCCCAGGTTCTGCCAGCCTAGCAGTTCAAAAGCACGTAAAAAATGCAAATAGAAAAATAGGGATCACCTTTGGTGGGAAGGCAACAGCATTCCGTGTGCCTTTGGCATTTAGTCATGCTGGCCACAGGACCATGGAGATATCCCCATACAACGTTGGCTCTTCTGCTTTGAAATGAAGATGAGCACTGCCCCCTAGAGTCAGGAACGACTAGGACATATGTGCGAGTGGAACCTTTATCTTTACCTTATCTGATGGGCCACACAACATATACGGTGTGCCATATCATATACACTAAGCAAACATGGGGAAAGTAAGAAGGGGAACTCAGACACAAAACAGGTTATTTAAAAAACAAACACAGGTCAGTCAAGAAGGACTCAAATGCCCTTAGATCAATCCACAAAATAGGAGGAATAAACAGGGTGAACTAGAAATCAAAGTACATGAGGGCAGATACGAAACTTGGTGGAATGAACTGATAAAGACCACTTGCAGGAATTGGGTGAATGAAAAGAAGGACTGGGATGACATGACAGAGGTGTTCCAATAATGTGATTTACTCACCAATCAATGCTCAGAGTACAGGAGAAAGAGAACATCACTTACCTTCATGGGATGTCGAAAGAGAAAATCCAATGATTTTATTTTACAGGCCAGCATTTTTGATTGCATGTTGCTTGGGATTATTACCTGTAAATGATAATAAAGTTCTTTAGCCTGGTATTATCCTGGCCAAAATGCTGACCAAGTCGGAAAAGTAGATTAATATCTTTTACTTACGTATAGGTAAAGGACGGATATGCCACAGGTACAAGTTGGAAAGATCCTTAGAAATAGGGAAAATCACTTTATATACAGGTGAAATATTTTTGGGTTTGGAATTTCTGCTCTGATTGGCTAGCATAAGTTGAGTCATAATGCATCTAGAGGGCATGTTCAGTAGTATATTTGTTCCATGTAAGTGTTCATGCTACATATAATATTCTTAATATGATCTTGTTAATGAATAATTGAATATTCAATGGTGTGGGGTTTTTTTTAACCATTCTAATGAGTTCTCTGAGTTTTCATTTTTATACAGTTCCTTTCTGAATCAACTCTTATTAGAACTTCATCTTCCACAAGAGGAATCTGCTTCTTATTAAAATATAGAAACACTAGAGGCATTAATCAAAAGTGCTTCTTTTTACTGAAAACAGATACCCAAAGAGGCCCTTTTCTTGCTCACATCAATCAGAATAGAATAGAATAGAATAGAATCTGGAAGGAACATTGGAGGTCTTCTAGTCTAGCCTCCTGTTCAAACAAGAGAACCTATACTATTTCAGATGTGAAAGTCTAGTCCGGGTGTCAGCAACCCAGGGTTCCAGAGCTGCTTGTGGCTCTTTGGGCCCTCTGCTGCAGCTCCCTGTCTCAGGTGTTGCTCTTTCGCCATGCTCACTGAGTTGCTTGAAGAGGGTCTCCCTCCCGGCCAAGCCGCAGTTGGCCAGGGGATTGCAAATGGAAGCCTCTACTGCCTTTTGTGCTTGTTCCTCAGCCAGCCCGGAGACACACAGAGAGATATATACCTTTATGGGTATGTTTCCTGCATCTCCTAATTGTTTGAGTTTTTCTTTTTTTCCCATCACATTGTTTGATTCTTCTTGGGATTTAAACAGGAGAACCTATACTATTTCAGATGTGACAGTCTAGTCCGGGTGTCAGCAACCCATGGCTCCACAGCTGCTTGTGGCACTTTGGACCCTCTGCTGCAGCTCCCTATCCCAAGTGTTGCTCTTTTGCCATGCGCACTGACTTGCTTGAGGAGGGTCTCCCTCCCAGCCCAGCCACAGTTGGCCAGGCGATTGCAAATGGAAGCCTCTACTGGTCTTTGCGCTTTTTCCTCAGCCAGCCCGGAGACAAAGAGAGAGAGAGATACAGAGAGAGGGAGAGGGAGAGGGGGAGAGAGAGATGGGGGAGAGTGATAAACAGAGAGAGTGGGGAGAGGGAGAGAGAGAAATGGAGAGATACAGAGAGATCGGGAGAGGGGAAGATAGAGAGGGAGATTGGGGAAAGAGATGCAGAGAGAGGGGGAAAGAGAGGGGAAGAGAGAGGGGGAGGGGGAGAGAGAGTTAGAGACATACAAGAAAAGGGGAAGAGAGAGAGACACAGTGAGATACACGGGGAGAGAGGGGGAGGGAGGAGGGAGAGGAGGAGGGAGAGATAGATACAGAGAGAGGGGGAGAAGGGAAGAGAGATACAGAGAGAGGAGGAGAGACACACAGGGAGATACAGAGAGAGGGGAGAGGGAGCAGGGAGGAGAGAGGCAAGGAGATGGAGAGAGAGGTGGAAAATAGAGAGGGGGAGAGAGATATATATACAGAGGTATAGAGAGGGGGAGCGATGTGGAGGGAGACATAGATATAGAGAGAGGGGAAGAGGGGGAGAAAGAGATACAGATAGGGGGAGATATAGGGGGAGGAGGGACAAATATAGAGAGAGGGGAGAAGGATACAGAGAGAGAGGAGAGGGGTCGAGAGACAGAGATATAGAGGGAGGGGAGAGTAGTGGGGAGAGAGAGACAAAGAGAGGCAGAGAGAGAGGAGAAGATAGAGAGGGACAGACAGAGGGGGAAAGGGGGAGGGAGGGGGAGGAGAGAGACAGAGAGAGATACAGAGAGGGGGAGAGATAGAGAGGGGGAGGGGGAGAGATACACAGAGAGAGATATAGAGAGGGGGGAGAAATGGGGAAGATAGGTAGAGAGAGAGACAGAGAGAGATACAGAGAGAGTGGGAGAGAGAGAGGGAGAGGAGGAAAGAGATATACAGAAAGATAGAAAGAGAGGGGAAGAAAGAGGAAGGGGAGAAACAAACAAAAAGAGATAAGAGGGAGAGTGGGAGGAGAGAGGTGGGGAAGGGAGAGGGAGAGGGGAGAGAGATATACATAGAGAGGGGAGGGAGATGGGAATGGGGGGAGAGAGATTGGGGAGGGGGAGGGGGAAGAGAGGGAGAGAGATAGAGAGACGGAGAGGGGGAGAGGGGGAGAGAGGGAAAAGAGAGGGAGAGGAGGAGAGTTACAGAGAGAGATACAGAGAGTGGGAGAGAAAGAGAGACATGGATACAGAAAAAATATTTTTTTTTCTTTTTATATTGTTCCATATACCTTCTGGAGAGATTTTATCATTATTTCTGTAGATATGTAGTGCTCTCTTACATGTTGCTCGTGAAACTCCACCTCCTCTTTTTGTAGTTCTGTTTCTTTTGAACAATTTGTATCCATCCATCAGTACATTCCAGTCATGGGTTTTGTCCCACCAGGTTTCTGTAATGGCAACTATGTCATACCTACCCTTGTGTACTATTGCTTCTAGTTCATCCTGTTTGTTCCTCAAGCTGTGAGCATTGTGTATAAAAGCACTTAAGACATTTATGGGTATGTTTCCTGCATCTCCTAATTGTTTGAGTTTTTCTTTTTTTTTTATCACATTGTTTGATTCTTCTTGGGATTTATGATCGGTTTTGTGTTCTAGACATTCTAAAGATTGGTCACCCTCCCCTTTCAATTTTAGTTTAAAGCCCTTCTGATGAGTTGGGCCAGTCTTTTTCTGAGTACATTTTGCCCTGTTCTTGTCAGGTGCAGACCATCCCTTACCAAGAGTCCTTCGTGTAGGTAATGCCAAAGTTTTCTTGGCAACACCAACCCTTTAGCCAGTGGTTTATTCCTAGGATTCTTTTTTCCACTCAATGGGTCTTGACCAGGAGTGGGTTCTACTTACCTTTACCACCGGTTCTCTTCATGCATGCGCTTTGCGCCTGATCGGCATGCAAATGCTCTCTTCGCTCACATGAGCACCAAATGCACGCTCCACGCATGCACACTAACTACTCTCCTGGCATAGAGCTCGAAAGAAGCACTCTGCGCATGTGCAGAGCAGTTTAGCCCAGCTGATGGGTGCTTTTTAGTGGATTGTCGTGCCTCAGCTGGGCTAAACTAAAGGAGAAATAAAGAAGAAACGTAATTACAGGTGGGCGGGTGGGCCCAGCTCCTGGCCATGGAGAACCGGTTCAGTGACATCAAACCATCACCACTACCGGCTCGCGCAAACGAGGCCAAACTGGGAGCAACCTACCACTGGTCTTGACCTTTTGCTGGGAGTACTGATGAGAATACTACTTGTGCTCCTAGCTCCTTAATTTTATTGCTTAGTTGCTTATGATCTCTCAATATTGTACTCAGGTGCTTTGTTGTGTCATTTGTCCCAACGTGAAGGAGGAGGAAAGGGTAGTAATCTGAGGGCCTAATTATTTTGGTTAAGTTCTAAGTCACATCTTTGATTTTTGCTCCAGGGAGACAACATTGCTCTCCACCTACCCCATCCATTTTCAGAATAAAAAGATTACAAAAGAAGCAAAAGTGCCAAAGAAGTCACGACTGCTTAAAAATTATAAGTCCCCCAAAGAATTTGTATCGTTTTCAATGGTTGCAAAGTTCATGGAAGACTATTCTCCAAAGTTGAAGGCCTTGTGCATGCTGGAGCCTCAGATAGGCTGCAAGGGTCAGACAACGGGAAAAAAAACACTGCCTGAATGCAAGTGGTGAGATTCTAGGAGTGGGACACTGAGACAGCCTTTTTGAGAGGCAGTTGTGTCACTAAGCCTGACATGAGGTCCAAGCCCAATTCCAGGTCCAGTCTTGGGGCTGCCACAAAGTGCTACTCTTCAGGGTGGCCTAGATTGTGGGGAGGTAGAGTAGTATTTCTTTTATGTTTGGGGAGTTTTGTGTGCGTGTGCGTGTGCGTGTGCGTGTGAAAGATAAGGGTGGGGCCAGCAAAGTCAAGTTAGGCATTTCTCAAATGTTTGATACATAAAAGCCCAAAGATTTCACTAGAAGAAACTGCTGGAAGTTTCCTCATAGGCTCTCCTCAGCCTGTAATAGCTTATGTACCCCAATGTCCTTTTAAATGGACATGCTGAATCCGAACAGAAAGAAATCAGATACCCATTAGGTACTGAAGAATCCTCTTACATTCTGTAAAGTACTTGAAGCATGGCAAACACCAAAAGCATATTTATAGCCAATAAAGATGTTCACAATTTTATATCTGGCAATAAAAAATAAATTCAGCTGCCCAGGTTCCCAGAAAGGTAGCAAGAGTTCCATCCAACAGATATTTTTTTAAAAAAGAAAGAAAATGCAGCCACCATTAAATAGACTCTGCCAATAACAAAGAGAGCGTGATTCTGAAGAAATTCAGAGTCAGGATGTTGAAGAACATCTTACTGATTCTGCTGGACACAGGTCTGAGCAAGGTTTTTCTACCAGGATTATGGTCTGGAAACAGTTATGTTGGCAAATTCCTTCATCTGTAGTCACAAAAAGCAGAGTTGTAAGGTTTAAAGTTGTACACTGCTTCACACTGACATTGGGCTGATGTGTGAAGGCTTGAGTCTGACATTCAAGGAAATCAGCAAAATGTGCTCACGAGAAAGAAAAAAAAATAGGTAATGGAAAACCCACAATCAAGTCTAGTAATAGTTATGACAGTAGCACTCCAGGTTCTCCAGCATCCTATTTCCCCAGAAGCAATAGGGTCTGGCTGCTGCAGAACAGTGGGCTACAAGTTGCTCTATAGTAGTGAAAGTCACACAAAATTTAGACAGAGAACAGAAAAATAAATTTTTGAATGTTAAAAAAAGGATTCATTTTAAATTTTAAATGTATGGTTTTATTATATATTTTCTATGTATATCATATATATCAGCCATACTGGACTTAATTCTCACTAACAGACATGAAATGATAGAAAAGGTTGAAGTTACAGGAACCTTGGGACAGAGCAACCGTGAAATATTGGAATTCAGCATATTGCAAGCTCAAGCAATAGAATAAAGTGAAAGTAGGGTCTTGGGTTTTAAGAGAGCTGATTTCAAGAAAGAGATAATGCTTAGGAAGGATTCTGTGGATCAAAATCCTCAAGGGAAAACAATCCAAGAAGCTTGGGATACTTTGAAAAATGAGATTATAAAAGCCTAGTCTAGCACAATTCCAGTGAAAAATAAGAGGTCCCAGAAAAAAACAGCAGGGCTGCACAAAGAAATCTTTGTTAATCTGAAAGACAAAAAGAACAAGTGTAAAAAGTGAAAGAGAAACATATAACTGAGGCAAAATATTGGCATATAACCCAAAGTTGGAAAGATAAAGTCAGGCAAGCCAAGGCTAAGGCTTGCAAGAAAAGTCAAAAATAATTTTTAAAAAGTTTCTTTCAACGTGTAAAAATTAAGGAAAAAGGTCAAGAAAATGATCAATCCACTAATAGGAGAAAGTGGCAAGGAGATGAGTGGCAGCAGGGAGTAAGACTTCATTCATTCTTTGTATCTGTCTTTATACAAAAGACAAAAGAAGTCCAACCTGTCAAAAACAGTTCTGTGAAAGACAGATTCGGAATACAATACAAATTAGGCAAGGAAAGAGAAAGAGAACAACTATCCTCTCTAGACGATTTTAAATCAAAGGTCTAGAGAGATTACATCATAGGGTTCTCAAGGAGCTGGCAGACATGATCTCTGAATCACAGATGCCTATTTTTTGTCAAAGATCCTGTAGCACTGGGAACTACCAAATGACTGGAAAGCAGCCAATGTGGTTCCTACTTTTTAAAAAAAGGTAAAAAAATGAATCCAGGAAGCTACAGATCAATCTGCCTGACATCAATACCTTGGAAAATCCTGGAAAAGATATTGGGAATGGGAATTCTTTTGGGAGTGGTCAGAAACTCATGGACGGCCATCTTCCTGTGGACATTTTGTTTTTTGTTTTTTAAAGCATATCTGGGTCTTAACTTCACTTTTTGAACTTTTACTTTGCTTTTTATTTTTAAAAAGACATCGGCTGGCTGAATATTGATTCTTTTTTAATCTCCTGCTGGATTCTAGTTGTCCTTGTTTCTTTGTTTTTCCCTTTGATTTATGCTATTGTTCTAATTAACTTTTGCTTTTCCATATGAAAATACAGAGTGCTCTTGGATGGTGGGGTGCTTTTATCTGTTTTACAGTAAGCCTGAACTATGGTTTTCCCAGTTGCAATGTATGGCTATAAAGGTGGGACCATAAGAAAGGCTGAGCGCCAAAGAATTGAAGCTTTTGAACTATGGTGCTGGAGAAGACTCCTGCGAGTCCCTTGGGCTACAAGGTGATCAAACCAGTCAGTTCTAGAGGAGATCAACTCTGACTGCTCTTTAGAAGCCCAGATCCTGAAAATAAACTCAAATATTTTGGCCACCTAATGAGAAGGAAGGACTCACTGGATTCTGTTTCTCTAATTCTGTTCTCTAACAATTCTCTAACAATTACAATATCTACAACTTCTACACTGCAAAAACATATGGACAACAAATCTTGATCAGGGCAAAGCAATAGATGCAATTTATATAGACTTCGGTAAAGCCTTTGTTTCAGTGATACATGACAAACTACTTCTAAAACTAAAATCCCATGGCATCTCCAGACCCCTCCATAATTGGATAACTGCATTCCTGTCAAAGAGACAAGTGGTCAAAATAAGGAGCGCCCTATCAAATCCTGTACCTGTTAATTGTGGTGTCCCTCAAGACAGCATTTTAGGAGGAACATTTTTCATACTATACATGAATGACCTTTGTGATCATATTATAAGTAACTATGTTCTCTTTGTCGATGATGCAAAACTATTTAACATAACCAACAATGCTGCTATCCTTCAAAAAGACCTTGAAATGGTCAAAATGGTCAAAAAATTGGCAACTCCAAATGTCAACCAACTACTGCAATGCCTTCTACATGGAGCTGAGGTGCACTCAGAGGCTTCAGCTGGTCCAGAATGGAGCCGCGCGGGTAGTTACAGGAATTTCCCGTTACTCCTGTATGACACCTCTGCTGCGCGAGCTGCACTGGTTACCGGTGATCCTCTGGATCTGCTTCAAGGTGCTTACCTATAAAGCCCTTACCTATAAAGCTTACCATGGCATCGGCCCAGAGTACTTGCAGGACCACCTTCTGCCTTCATCCCACTGCCCTGTGTGCTCACATAGGGCTGCCCTCCTCAGGATGCCATCAGCCAGACAATGTTGGTTGGTGGCGCCCAGGGAGAGGGCATTCTCTGTGGGCACACCGACCCTCTGGAATGTACTTCCCAGCGACCTCCGCACCGTCCCCGACCTCCATTCCTTCCGTCGCGACCTGAAGACGTGGCTGTTACACCAGATCGGCTGATGTGATCGGGTTTCTTTTAAATTTTGTGAGTTTTAATACTGTTTTTAATATTAATTTAAATTTATTTTGTCTATGTACTGTTTTAAATGTTTGTGAGCCGCCCCGAGTCCTTCGGGAGAAGGGAGGCATATAAAACCAAATAATAAATAATGAATAAATAAAAGCTCAGAAGACAAAACCTGTGGTCCCAGTGACTGATCCAGATTGGATCCTAAGCATGAAATATTTTGGGGAACCAGATTTAGACAAGCAATTGGGTGATGCATTTGGCACCCCTTGTAAAAGGACCTGGAAAGTTCTCCACTTCAGTACAAAAATTGGAGCTGAAGATCTTACAGGCATTTAAGAACTGTAAGAATCTTCCCCTGTATTGCATAACTCTTCTACAAGATGTTGCAGAAGTAATAAAAAGGATTATTTTCATCTTTGGAGGCATCATCAAGCCTCAACATTTCCAGGGAGGTCTTTAACAAGGTGATACCATAATCAAAAGAGCGAATTCTTCCCAACTTTGGCTCACGTACTACATAGGTTCCGTTGAAAGAATAAATACATAGTTATGAAGCAAGAAGTTTATTGGTGATCTGCTCTTAACAGCCAAATCGATCACGGCCCACCAATGGAAACATCTGGATCATTTTTTTTGCTTGGAAAAATGATATGGTGAGATTTGTTTGCCCTGCTTGACAAGGTCTCTGATAAAATCCGCATGCTTAAAAAAAAAAAAAAACAGTAGGAAATGTTTACACTAGCACTGGCAGGTTTTTATTAGTTTTATAAAGGACGACATGAATATACGTTTGGACATCTGGGAATTTTCAATTGATACAGGGTTGTTTAACATAGCAGTGACTGAAATGTACTATCGTATAAAGAAATAAAAAGAAGCAAAAGAAACTTGGTGTTAACCTGTAGCTCGTTCCATCCTATGATTTTGGAATATTTCAGTAATCCTGTAGGAATGCTATATTAAGATCTCCTTTAAATTGAACTCACAGCTTAGTTATCAGCTGTTCCAGAGGAAAGGAGCTACTTCAAGACGATTCCCTCATGTTAGGTGGGTTCCTGACATACCTCCTGTTTGTCCAGGTAGAAATTCTCAAGGATCAGTGGTCCCTAAGATACCCAGAGCTGTATATGGCTGTAGAGCAGTGGTTCTCAACCTGTGGGTTGGGACCCCTTTGGGGGGTGTCGAACAACCCTTTCACAGGGGTCGCCTAAGTGGGGTGAGAGAAGGGGGGGTCCCCCCATCTCTCTGCTCCTGCAACCCTGGCTCTTCTGTTATTGTTCCTGGAAGCCCTGCTCGGCGCTCGGCTGAGCTAG
>JANHFM010420105.1:0-12876 GCA_032468115.1 Grayia smithii
GAAGATGTGGTTATTTCACCAAGCGGGCTATGACTGACTCTTTTAAACTGTTTTAGAATACCAAATTTTTATTACTTCTTTACTGCCCGCCCCTCTTTTTTTTGTTAATGGTTGTCATGTATGTTGTTTTATTTTCATTTATGTCATCTTTTTTATATTGCTCCTCCAATTGTAAGCCTCCCTGAGTCCCCAGGGAGAAGGGTGGCATAGAAATAAAATAAAATAAATAAATAAACAGAATAGCTTGGTTTTGGCCCTTTATGTAAAGAAACCAGGCCAATAATTAAATCCAAATCTTCTAGACCAAAAGTCAATCTACTTTTGCTGCTGATTATGTAGAGCAGTTTTATTGGATGTTTAATAAGATGATAATATATTCCTTCTATATGAACATTTATGCTCAATAAATAAGGCTGGAAGGGTGTGAAAAAATTATGTTAGTCCCATCAGGTAGACTAGATCAGGAAATCAACTCCATATGGAGGCCAAAACTATTTTTATTGAGATCGAATATAATAATAAATTTTTGCAAAATCTGATTGTGCTGTACCTCTTCCCCTCTCTAATACTTCAGCAAATTAGAGAGACCTTTGCCTGAGAAGCTTTCAAATATTATTTTGTTGTTCTAGAAAAGGGGTGCCAAACTCATGGTGTTACATTGTCGTCACATGACATATCACAGTTTTCCCCCTTTCACTAAACTGAGGGTGGGCATGGCCAGAGCACAACACATCCAGCACACGGGCTGCGAGTTTGACATCCCTGTTCTAGACTAAATAAAAATTCCAGCCCTTTGTTCTAAGCAAAAATTTCTTTAGATTTCTATCAATATATCTTCCACATTCTCTACAAGTGAGGGTGTAAGTGCAAGTTTCACAATAGTACTTATCTGCTTCATTTCACCAAGCCACCCTATATTCAGTACGTCATGTCCAAACTTTTGAAGCAGAATCACTATCATCCTCATTACTAAAAGTTTCCACTGATTAAGACAACATAATACAATGATTTCTGTTAACCATGAAATTATTTCTGTCTCGGGAATAGTTCAGGTTAGATTTCCATCATGATCCATCCAAGATGATCTAGCCAATATTTGTGTTTCCCACAATAATCAGCTTCAGGGTGCTCATGAAGCACATGAAGATCAAAATATTGCACATTTCTTCATTTCTACTATTTCCTACTCTTCTCTGGAAGTCCTTTCCTCCTCAAAGATTGCTCTGTTTCTTTTGTGATCAGGATATGATTTTAATCCATGTATTTTATTCTTTCAGCATCCCACTGAATTTGAAGGAAAACACTTTACCTCTGAGATACTTATATAACAGAAACAAATAATTTTTGCCTTCATTTGTGAGAAAAAATAATATTTAGAATTTATTGGACCATGACATATGTACACAAAAGGACTGTCAAAAATGGTAATTTGTTGGAAGATAAAAGTAATGCTTCTGCTATATTGTCAAATAAATAAAGTGTAAATAAATACACTTTACCCTTGAGATGGTGGAGGAAAAATAAAATTTCCTTTCATTTCCGGCTAGTATGAATCAAGGATTTAGAGAATGGTCTTTTCCTTGGCATATTCCCCATCTTCTCTGTGGTGGGTGTGTTTTCCCCCCTTTGCTTTCGATCCTAGCAATACTTTGGTGACTCTGATCTGTTTCCAGTTTCTCTTCTAATTGGTTGTTGATTTTCTTCTTCCAAGTCTGAAATCTTCTGGAGCATAATAAGTAGTAGAAGTATTGCCAAAAGCTAAAAACTGCAGTTCTCTGCCCTCATCGCAGCCAATAAAAGAAAACAAACATCTATTTTAACAAACATAAGATGAAAAGAACTGCCACCAAGATGGGATAAATGGACCAATCTGTTATTTATCTGTGTCCATTCTGCATATATTTATTCATACAGGTATTCTATTTTATAACCTGATGGATAAAATATATATAGAAACATTTAAATATGGTTTCAAATATGACTGCTCATAAAATGTATACTTCTAGATTATTTTATCTTAAAATGCATATTTTAAAATTCAACTCTGCTTGGAACTAAATTGCAAATATTCATAGAAATGTAAAATACAAAGGATAATTATATTTTGATGTGCACATTAGTCAGAGATCCAATCAGGTCAATTCACCCAGGAACATTCAAAGATCAAATTCTTTCATCATTTCTAGCCCTAAGGAAGACAACCTGACTAGAGACCAAATTCTTCTTTTTCTTGTAATCCCAGTTTGGAAGAATTATAATACAAATTCATCTTGGCTGTCTCCTCTTCATTTTTCTTTCTTTAGTGCCAAAAGCCATAGACTGTGAATGGAGTGAGATTTAAATAAATTCATTCCAAATTATTGTTCTATAGATTTCCTTTTGTGTTTCCAGCTATTCTGCTGCGTTATAATACTAGACAATGCCCCCAAATAGCTAATATTGTTTTACAGTTCTTTATTTGATTTCTAGGTTTATTTCATTAAAGAATTGTACATCTGCAGTATATCTTTCTTTGTTGCAAAAAGCTGTTTCACTGAAGGGGTGAAGAATAGATTTTTATGGCCACGCACCAGAGGTGGAATCCTCCTGGTTCGGACTGGCTCAGGCAATCCGGTAGCGATTGTGTTTTGGAGAACCGGTAGCGATGGCAGCACCAGGCTCCGCCCACCACCCCAGGTGTCCTTACTTCCTGCTTTTAAAAGTAAAAAAAAAAAAGACTCCGACGATCATGGCTCAACTGTGATTGTCAGAGCCTTTTTAAAAAAATTTAAAAGCATTTTTTTTACAGCCTATTCTGCCAACTTAAGCCATTTCCTCTAAAATGTACACCGATGGATTATGCTGAATTATTTAACACACAATTTTATACTGAATTTGGCTGATTCCTATAAACCCTCTTTGATTAAACTGGAAATATGCCTTCAAAAGAATTCCCACAACAATTACCCAGACACTTTTTAAATCTTTTGCAAATAAAATTGACAAAGACACACAGGCAAAACAGATAAAATGAGACAGATCCACGACTGGATAGGTCTAACATAGGAACACCTAAATTTACTCTTGGCCTAAGCACAGAACCATTGATGGGGCAATTTTACCTCAGCCTGAACATTTTTCATTTTACCAATTTCAACTGGCCATTTTGCATGACCCACTCAATTTATTTACTCAGAAAAAAGATACATTGATAGTTACAAGATTTTTCCCCAATATATAAGCCTCCACCACCACTACATAAGTAGATCCACATTCAGTTTATAAAATATTATACTAGCAAGGAAAAAAAAAAGAAAAGAAAAGAGCAGTTTGTAAGAACAGCCAGTAATCAAATCATTATTAGGAATCTGAATGCTACAATTATACCTAGACCTTACAGTAGACACATAGCATGAAAATCAAATTTCATATTCACAATGAAGTTGTTAGAAAGATACCCAGTAAAAAAATAAGGAAAGGAGAACACCACCTGTCCACCCATCACCCAGCAAAATTCTGTGACTGCATCCCATTTTTTCTCATATTCCACCTACATATTTAATTTATATGATGAAATAAGGATTACCAGAATACCAATAAAATGTTAATATACTACAAGACAAAAAATATTGATTAAAACAATTGTTGTCCACAACTCCTGCTATTAAAAATATACCAGCAGACACTAACTTGAGGACAAAAATCCTCCCAGAGACCCACTTCCATTAGAAGCACTAATTAAACTATCATCAGATTCAGAATGAACCCTCATGAAAGAGTTTGCATCATTAGTCCAGAAAGAGGTTATGCTCAGGATATTTTATTGTCTTTGCCAAACACTCTGAGATTTGACTAATGAGGCGATGATGAGCAGGCAGAGCAATGGGAAAGGTGACATGCAGAGTGCTCATTATTAAACAGGCTATTAAAAAAAGAAAGGGACATCCAAAATCCCAATGAATATTGCTCCTTGCCTAGAAGAGTGGCAACCTACTCGCCCCTGAAATTCCTGTATAGATTAATGTGCCCTATCTAACAAGATGAAATTCAATGGTAAGAAAAATAAGGTTCTACATTTAGGCAAGAAAAAACAAATGCCACAAGTTCAGAATATATGGTACTGGCTCAATAGTAGTAACTGTGAGAGGAATCTTGGAGTCCTACTGGACAATCACTTTAATATGAGCCAGCAGTGTGTGCTCCAACTGCCAAAAAAGCCAACACACACTCCTAGGCCACATTATACAGATGTATAGACTCAAAATCATCCAAAGTGTTAATACCACTTTATAAGTGATTAAGACCACACTTGGAATATTGCATCTAGTTTTGGTTACCATGATATAAAAAAAGATGTCGAGATTTTAGAAAGAGTACAGAGAAGAGCCAAAAATGGAATGACTTGCCTCCAGAAGTTGTGAGTGCTCCAACACTGGAGGTTTTTAAGAAGAGATTGGACACTATTTGTCTGAAATGGTAGAGGGTTTCCTGCATGAGCAGGAGGTTGGACTAAAAGACCTCCAAGGTCCCTTCCAAACTCTGTTATTCTGTTTTGTTTATTAAATTGCAGCCTGTGTTGGACTAAAAAGGTAAAAGGTAACCGTTTCTTTGTCCAGTCATATCTGACTCTATGGCATGGTGCCCATCTCTGTTTCTTGACCAAGTAGGCCAGCATTGTTTGAGGATATTTTCCATGGTCACACCTGGCTATATGCCAAAGATGCATGGCACACTGTTACCTTCCCATTGAAGTAGTACCTATTGATCTACTCACTTTTCCACACTTTCAAACTGCTAGGTGGGCAGGAGCTGGTGCAGGATTAGGAGTTCACCCCATTGTGCAGTGCTCAAGTCTCAAACCTGGGCTATCAACTTTCCAGCTGATAAACTCAGTGTTTTTAACCACTAAACCACTGTGCCCCTGTGTTGGTCTACAACTCCTATAAACTCTAGGTAGACTCTGGAAGGCTGGGGAAGTCTTGATTAAGGTAGAGAAACTTCCTGGACATTCCGAATTGCTTTTCCATGTTAAAATTCAGCTCTTGGTGTCCAGTAGGTAAGGTGCTGGCATAGAAACCAAAATATAATTAGTTCTAATCCTCCTTTGGGTATAAAAGCCAACTGGATGGCTTTCACTCATTTGCTCTCTGTCAGATCAGCCCCCGTCCAAAGTCATTTTATGGGGAAATAAGAGATGGAGCATTATATACGCTGCCTTGAATTATTCAAAATTATGGTGGCATACAAATCTAATTATAAATACAATGAAACGATTAAAATAGAAGAGATCTGTGATTCAATATCTTAGTACTTTCTTCTTTATAAACTGCTTCAAAAATGAAAGGGGGAACTCTGTTTTATTTTGTTTTTTAATCAAAGCAGCATCATTTGGATCTTTTAATCTTTACCTCCCACGCTTTTTCTGAAATCTAATCTGCACCCTGCCTATAGCTGCTATCAAAATCAAGTCTGGCTTTTCAGATGAACATCAGAAAAATTCAAACCATGGAGAAATAGGTAAAATCTCTCTTCTCCAGGTTTGCTGCTCCAAATGAAATTAAAAAAACATTATTCTTCAACATCTTGCTACCTGCTCCATTCCATTCCACACTCTGACCCATTAGGTAGAGTTTGGAGAATCTCTCTTTCTCTCTAATGGCAGAATCAGCCCTACTATTTCCAAATGAGGTGGGAACTCATCTGAATATTCCTCCAGGCAAAAGAATTCCCTGCACCAACAAATCTCATACCACAAAAAGAAGGGTTTTTCCAACATAGCCTTTTATCTGACATTCCAAATTGTAAGATATTATTTTGGATTTAGGAGTACACAGTCATGAAATTCCAGCCTGCAATTTCAAACAAATGATCTGGAATCCAGTAGCAGAAATTAATCCAGTGACAGAATCCAAAACAAGATATTTTATTTCAGAACAAATTATCCTAGATCATTAAAGCCACATAAAAAATCAGAGTTGGAGGCAAATGACAGTACACATTTTGTTTTTCAAGTTTACAAAAGATGCTCTGACAAGTTTAGGTACAGTCGCTGCCAAGTAGCTGGTACAATTAAGTCAGTTATAGCAAACCTCAATTAGTAAAATCAGTTGTACAATCTAAAGAAACGAAGCACATTTATTGGCTCTTATTAAGTTACAGTATTATCTGATTATAAGAATAAGAAAGATTCTGGAATACAGTGCCAATATCCAGTTTGAATTGCCCACAGTTTTTACTTATTAACTTTCTGGGGTGCAAAAGAAACAAAGGTATTTCCAAGAAACCATTATCCTTATGGCAGTTTTAGAAGTGCTACTTCACTGGATCATACAATATTACTCTTCTAGAGATGAATTACACTCAGATAGGCTATGGTTCTGATTTGAAGGCTTTGAAGCCAAAAAAAGAAAATGTCATATTGCAGTGTACTTCTACACTTTAGGTCAGAGTTCTCCAACCTTTCCAGCTTTGTGGACCAATGGGGGGTGGAGAAGGGATAGTTCCATGCGAGTGGTGGGCAAATGTATGAAGTGCATGCAGCTTCATTTGCAGACATGCATGCCCACTGCTTACACAAATAGAGCATACAGGCATGTGCTCACCCACTGGTTGATCACTCATGTGGACACACTACTTCCACAGCCCAGCTCAAGGCCTGGTATATTGTTAATCTGTGGGAATAAGGAGTGGATAGTCAAGCAAGTTGCAGGGCTGTGAAGTTGAAGATAGACAGGTAGGCATGCCACAAAACTGGCCATAAGTCCAGGAGCAGGAAATGCGCCTAGAAGCAAGCTCTGGGAGTCTGTGAGCATGATGTAAGGCAAGATGATCTTGCCATAAAGATGGTATTCAAGATGAGAATATTGGTGGGGATTTCCGGGTTGGTGGCCACGCCAAAGACAGCCCTTTTTATGGGCTGCCAGGTCCGCGGCTTGTCAGTCGGGAGAACAGCAACCACCAGCTGATGCTCCCAACCCGATGCTGTCCCCTCGGGTAAAGAGGGAACAGCGAGCATCCTGGCAGTGGTCGTGCCTCTCCAGACCCCTGGATAATCATAAATCCAGGTGTTGAATGAGGGGCCCCCAGGAAGCCGGGTATGAACTCCAAGCCACGGAGCTGCCTGCTTCTATTTTTAGATGCAGGGAAGATGCTGGAATCACCACTGTTGCCTGAATTACTGAGAAACAAAAGTGAATTATAGTGGACAGAGTAATGGCGCCTGAACTGAAACATTAAAAGCGAAACTTAAAAGGATTTCTTTTCTTTTTTCTTTTTTCTTAAGTTTGGACTGCAAAATAAAAGGAAGAAAATTAAAATATAAAGAATCTGCTTTTTTATTTATTTATTTAAAAAAAAATTTTTAAGAAAGAAGAATATTTGGCTTTATTGGAATATAGAAAAGAGGGTGTGGAAACTAAATAATTAATTAATTAAAACAATGGCTTATACCGAAATGGCAGCTGATTTATCAACAATCTACTTAACTAAAGAAGTTTTGAAGGAGGCTTTGGATGCTTATTCAGAAAAAAAATTTCAGATAGTAAAGGATAATTTGGATACTAATATGAGAAGCTTTGTGTTGTCAAGTGGGGCTCCTGAAGCTGCAGATAATATGGATAACAAGAGTAAAACTAAAAAAGATATGGCAGTGGAAGGAAGCATACATGAAGGCATACAAACTGGGTATAATTTTGAAGAAGAAATGCTACAAGATGAAATCATAAGGGAAGCAGAGAAAATTTTACAAGCCATTTTTGGAATTATGACACAAAAGAAATCAAAAAACATTGGAATTTATTTCTTAATACAAATTTATTTTAATGGAGGAAAGCAGAGGGGTGGACAAAAGGCATTGATAATGGAAGAAATTTTATTAAGATTTTTACAGAAAAGAAAGAAATCTGTTTTCCAGATGGATGGATGGAAAAGATTTAGAAAGAAGATACAATTTGGATTATTGGATAATCATAAGAAAAGGCTGAAGTAATCCCCAAAAGTAAATTTTCTTGTAATAGTGGAGTACAAATGGAGGATTAAAAGATTTTTATATTGAAGATACTATATGGATTATTGATCAATTGAAGAGATAATTTTTATTTGTTAATGTTTTTTATATTGGGGTATTGCTTATGTTAGACCAGAAAGAAGATATGTAAAAGAAGATATAAGATTTGGCTTTTGTTTTTGTTTTTATTATTAAATGGATGGAAATTGTGATTAATCTGAAATTTAAAAAGTTATTTGTTTATTTGTTCTAGCATATTGAAGGGACTGTCCATTTGGATGAAAAAAGTTTGGACTGGACTAAATGGATTGGAAGTACTTTAACTGAATATATTTTAAGAATTATAATTAATTTGGAAGTAAAAAGGATATTGTTAGAAAATATATATATAAATTGGAAAATATAAATGATTTTATAAGGTATAAATGATTTTACAAGGTAAATGAAGGCTCAAGATGATAGGTGTTTATTTTATAAAAACTTAGATAGTATTATTGAAAAAGATAATCTTTATTTGATAGTTATTTTCTTTTATATTGATGCTTAATATAGAAAGTAGTTAATTGTTTTATTATACTGAAGGGATTGTCTACATGGATGAATTTTGGATTGGATTTTATGTATTGTGATTAATTTGGAAGTTAAAAGTATATTTTTAGAAAATACATATATAAACTGGAAAATATAAATGATGTAAGACATAAATGATTTTATAAATTGGAATAATAGAGATAATTTTTATTTGATAGTTATTTTCTTTTATATTGATGTTTAACATAGAAAGTGGTTAATTGTTTTATTATACTGAAGGGATTGTCTATATGGAGGAATTTTGGATGGGATTTTATGTATTGTGACTAATTTGGAAGTCAAAAGGATATTCTTAGAAAATACATATATAAATTGGAAAATATAAACGATATTATAAAGCATAAATGATTTTATAAGTTGGAATAATAGGTTTGAATTGCTATGGAAATTTAAAATTAGACATGTACTAATTTAGAGTGTTTAATCTTAAAATGTAATACTTTAGGAATTATTATTTTAGTGGAATGTTAACTTTTTTAAAGATGAAAAATTGGGAGATTTTATGAGAAATGAAGGTATAGTGTGATAGAAGGAGTTTATTTTATAGATGGTACTAAGGTAGTATTATGACTGAGATCTGTTAGTTATTTCTGTTAAGTTGATGTTTAACGTAGTTAAATTTAAGATGTAATATTTTAGGAATCAACATCCTAGATGAAATGTTAAATATTTGAAGATGAAAATTGGGAGGACTTATGGCAGAATAGCAGTGGAAGAAAGAAGAATTACAACTAACAGGAATGGATTTTAAATTTTTAATAAGACTTTGATGGCGCACAACTGGAAGACTAAAAAGTCGTAAACAGGATTTGTAGACTTTTTTTCTTATAATGGAATAAGGGAGTTGAGGGTATACAGAGTTGAGATTAGTAATAGATAGTAAATTTATGTTAGATTAAGTAGTCTCTTTTCATTTTTATGTAACTTTGCTCCGGGAAGTCAAAGGGGGGGGGTAAGTTAGGGAAGGGAAGGGAGGGGGTCTTATTAAAAAAAATGTTTTGTAAAACTTTTTAATAAAAAAAAAAAAATTTCTTGTGCCAGCCAGCTGATCTTGGACGGGGCCATGGCAGTCTCCTGTGGGCAAAAGACCCCCACTCTTGCGGCCATCTGCCCGCCACGAACCCTCCACCAACACCACGGGTCTGAGGCACAAAGCACAACTTACGGGGCGGTGTGTATTCATTCCCCTACCTGGTTCAGCGGCCTGAGGACTGACTTGCCCGTTCTGGTAGTTGGCCGGGTTGAAAGTGTTGGACACGTGGCTCGCCATGGCTTCTGGGGAGGGGGACTCCGCCTGCAGGATCACGAGAGAGAGAAGGGTGGGTTGGTCAAAAGGCCCTGTTGGTCAAAAGGCCCCAGCAAGGTCGTTCACACCACTCCTTCATCCTTTGTTTTCTTTTAACAGTCAGGGCAAGGAAGGAAATGCAAGCAAACTGGAGATTTTGTACAGCTTCAAACTTGCCCCAGAAATTGAAGGAGGAGGAGGAGGAAGAGGAGGAGGAGGAGGAGGAGGAGGGCTATGGGGTCCTTGATGTTCTCCGAGCGTGGTGGTTTTCTTGCAGACGTTTCATTTCCCAACTAGGTAACATCATCAGTGCTAAAAGGGAGTGGAATTTGTGGAAAGGATGGAGGAGGAGATGAAGGAGAAGAAAGAAAAGGCCAAGGAGGAAAAGGAAGAGGAGAGAGGAAAAAAGAAGGAGGAGAAGGAGAAGAAAGAAAAGGAGGAGGAGGAGGAGGATAAGGAAAAGGAGGAGAAAGATGGGGAGGAGGAAAAGGGAAAGAGGTAGGGAGCGAATAAGAAGGAGAAAAGAGGAGAAGAAAGAAAAGGACAAGGAAGGAAAGGAAGAGGAAGAGAAAGGAAGATTAGGAGAAGAAGGAGAACGACAAGAAAGAAAAGGAGGCGGAGGAGGAGAAGGGAAAGAGAAAGGGAAACGGGGCGAACGAGAAGGAGAAAGAGGAGGTGAAGGAGAAGCGAGAAAAGGAGGTGGAGTAGAAGCGATAGAGGAGAACTTCAAACAAAGAAAGGCAAGCCATCTCCAGAAAGATTATATCAGTTAGTTCTCACCCTTGGCTGCTTTAAGACGTGTGGACTACAGCTCCCAGAATCCCCCAGCCACTGGAGTTGAAGTCCATGCGTCCTCTATCTTGCCCCGATCCAGGCCAGACCTCCCCCTCCCGTCCAGGGTCTCAAGCAGTCCCATTTTCGCCCCTTACCCTTTGTTGGAGCAGCAGAGAATCAGCCAGCGGCTCGATCTCCTCCCTGGGACTCGCCGCCTCCGCCTCGGAGCTGCTGGTATCATCCACTCTCATCCGCTTCGTTTTCTGCGCTTTGGCCTTGTTGCCTTAGAAAAAAAGAGAGGACGGGATCTTAAACACAATTTTAGGCCATATCCTGTTTTTTTTTTCCCCCAACAGCTCTGCAAGGTAGGTCAGGTCCGGAAAAAAAAGGATAGTAAGGATTACGGGTCTCAATCGCAGCTGCTTTAAGAGGCGAGGACTTCAGCTCCCAGAATTCCCCCAGCCGGCGGAAGTCCATCCATCTTAAAGCATGCTGGGTAGAGAATTCTGGGAAATGAAGTCCGCCCATTTTTAAAGCATGCTGCCAGGAGAATTCTGGGAGTTGAAGTGCTCACCTCTTAAAGCATACTGGCTAGGGAGTTCTGGGAGTTGAAGTCCTCACCTCTCAAACCATGCTGGCTAGGGAGTTCTGGGAGTTGAAGTGCTCACCTCTTAAAGCATGCTGGCTAGGGAATTCTGGGAGTTGAAGTCCTCACCTCTTAAAGCATACTGGCTAGGGAGTTCTGGGAGTTGAAATCCTCACCTCTTAAAGCATACTGGCTAGGGAATTCTGGGAGTTGAAGTCCTCACCTCTTAAAGCATACTGGCTAGGGAGTTCTGGGAGTTGAAGTCCTCACCTCTTAAAGCATGCTGGCTAGGGAATTCTGGGAGTTGAAGCCCACCCATTTTGAAACACTGCTGGGTGGGGAATTCTGGGAGTTGAAATCTACCCATTTTAAAGCATGCTGGCTGGGGAATTCTGGGAGCTGAAGCCCACCCATCGTAAAGCTGCTTAAAATTTGAAAAACTCTGCTTTAAAATCCGTTCTCTCAAAAAATGGCTGCTACTTGTCTGACACGTCGCACCAAGGTTGAACTAGTATCTGAGATGCAGAAATTCAGAATATCTGGGCCGGGGTTCGGAAACCCGGGTTCAAATCTTCCTTCCTGCTACTTGGAAGGTGGATGGCAAGGCGAAAAGTGACAGAGATAGATGGGGACCAGCTAAACTTCCTAAAAGGAAATATGAGATCCTGGATGGAATGAATAATGTTCCAAATTCCGCAATTCCTACAGAGGAGATCGATCGGTGGAAAACACCCGGGTATTCCCACCTGCACCCCAAAACACCCCAAAACATGTTCCTGGGCCACCCTGATCACCCCAAAGACACTGCCCTTCGGCTCACGCTGGCTGGGGCTGATGGGGATTGTAGTCCCGCGTAGCTCCGCAAGGCAGAGGAAGAAGGTTCTGCAAAGAGAGAAATCCAGCGTGTTGCCTTACTCATTATCTGCTCCTCAACTGGCACCAAGCGATACACTTTGTAAGGCTCCGTCACATCCGACCGGGAAAGGGACGGCACTTCCTCGAACTCGGGACTTTTGCTCAAAGCACAGCGGATGCGCGTCTTCCAAGTCGCTGGATTGTGCTCTCCAGGTTTGTACTTTCCTTTATAGATAGCCCAGGCCTAGCAAAGGAAAATTTATCATCATCTTCTTCCAGCAACCGTTCTTCGTAGGTTTTAGCCTCCAGGCCCCTAATCAGTGGTGGGATTCAACCGGTTCGGGACGATTCGGATGAACCGGTAATTACCGTAATTTTTGGCTGGTCCCTCCTGTCCCCACCCTGCCTCTTCCAGGAGTCTCCACGCGCTCCATTTTGGCTCCCAGGTAACTGCAGGGAGGCCTACTAGGCCCAAAACAGGGCACAGAAGGGGGCAGCGTGCCTCCCCCGGCCCGTTTTTGCTCCCATGGGGGTGCAGGAGGCTGAGTGCTACCTGTCACACCCCCTGGCCATGCCCACTATGGCCACGCCCACCCAGCCGGTCATTAGGGCAGAGAACCGGGTGTTCAATTATTATTATTTGAATCCCACCACTGCCCCTAATTATTTTAGTTCCTCTTCTTTGCACTCTTTCTAGAGCAGCCGTTCTTAACCTGTGGGTCGGGAACCCTTTGGGGGTCGAATGACCCTTTCACAGGGGTCGCCTAAGACCATCGGAAAACACATATTTCCGATGGTCTT
>JANHFM010420285.1:0-12846 GCA_032468115.1 Grayia smithii
TGGTGGGATCGGGGGTCAGGTGACTTAGTGGGCGTGGCTGTGAGTGACATCAACTTAGTCACGCCCACTGTCACAGGAAAACCCCCACCACCAAGCCACGGCCACGGAACCGGTAGGGGAAATTTTTAGATTTCACCTCTGCCACAATATAATAGCATGTGCTTAGCAACCGCTTCAAAAAATATTGTAAAATCAAAGCAATCCTGTGGGTGTCTCAAGTTATAACCATCATGACATATGGAAATTCCAGGCTCCATTAGGGTGGTGAGTAAAGGACTACCTGTACTTTGTACAAGTCATCCAATGGCAGATATTATATTATCTTAATTAGAGTTCTTGTAGACAAGAGATTGGCTGTCACTTGGACTTAGGTGTCCAGGACAAAGCACGAGGAAGTCCTATACACAAGATACCACCATCCCCATGGACACCCATGCACTGCCTCCCCATAGGCCACCGTGTTCTCTGAAACAGCAGGACCCCATTCACATCCTTCTTCCTTTCCCACCTCCGAACCAATTTGCCAGGAGAACCACATTGGGCCCTACGAAAAGGATACATGGAATTGCTGAGTTCTTCCAGCTGCAAAAACAAATGAAAAAAGCAAAAAAAAACAGCATTGTGAACATAAGCAAGAGGCACAACCCTTGTTCAAGATCACCAGAAGCTTTGTTCAAGATCACGTCACTCCAGGCGCAGGGACAGGCATTGGGGAAACTGTCCAAGTACCCTTCCAAGAGCTTAATTATCTGGAGGAGATGCAACCTCATCTCAGTGCCCATTTAACTCCATCTCCAGAGGCCTAGAGAAGAGCCCTTCTGCAGGGCCGGTCTAAGCCCCCCATCCTCGGTTAGACTTACCTGGGATATGTCCAGTGTGTTGTGGGAACCCAGTCAGTCTCATCACATCCCACTTGTTCTGGCCAAGGACACAAACACACAACATTGTCTCTGGGCTCTCCCTGCCTCCTCCTGCTCTGCCTCAAAGGGAGCCATTCAAACTCTGCTTTGGCTTCATTTCTGCTTTAGATTTCATTTCATTTCTTTTCATTCCTCTCACTTGGGCAGGGGGGGAAGCGGGTCCCCTCCTTCCAGCCCCTGCCTGCTGTGCCTCCCACCACCACCATTTCATCCTGAACTGCGGGATCCATATAACAGTGAGCCAAACTTTATGTTTTAATGCATTGCATTCCTCCTAAAGGACAAAATACCAAGCCAACTTCAGTCTAGGGATGTGATGGAAGGGAGCGAGGAGGTGGGTCCCCAGGAGGCAGGGTTGCATCCCAGAGGAAGAAGAGGCAACTCAGCCCAGGTATCCTGTGTGAGAGGGGGAAGACTGCCCCTCCCTAAGAGTTCTCAGATTACATGGTAAATGCCAATAGCAGAGTTCTGAGTCTGGCAAGATTCATGTCAAGTCCAAAACCAAGAAGGGCATGTGGCAATTCTTCCAAGCTCTTTATTGAACTCCATTTATTGATTCTATGGATGGAATCTTGCCAGACCAAGGACTCTGCAAGCCATCAGCATCTACCATTTGCTTTGTGAAGGGAGGGGCCATCGTCACCCTCTTTCTCTCACACAGGATATCTGGACTGCCTCTTCCTCCTCTGGAAGGGAATCCACCTCCACAATATTTCATCACAAGTGGATCTTCTGAGCCTTTTGCCCCATTCCCATTCCTGCTGCAGGCTAAGCTGTCTTTTATCTGGTTGGTGTCATGGCTGCATCTGTTTGCCGATGTCGTTTCCCCAACCCATTATATCTCCTGATCAAAGGATAGGACTTTTGGGAGAACTTCCCCACCTACATGTTATCTCGAAGCTCCAAGGCCTCTCACTCCTCTGGAGTACACCCCCTTCATCTTGGGCATCCAGCTTACTACATCCCATCACAAGGCTGGATTTTGGATAAACTGGGAGTCAGCTTTGGAAGCCACATTAGTAACGGAAGCTTCCACACTGCTGGCAAAACTTTTTGTGAAGCGCATCTACAGTCTTCATGGCATCCCACAGCAAATAATATCAGATTGTGGGGTCCAATTTACTGCTAGGTTTTGGAAGGAGTTTCCGAGATCCATTAGGTCGTCCCAGGGACTTAGCTCAGCTTTCCATCCGGCTACAACGGATCCATGGAATGATCCAATGTCATTGTGGAACAATACATTAGATGTTATGTAAACTATCAACAAGAGAACTGGGCGGAGTTATTACCGTTGGCAGAAGTGGCTTATAATAATGCAGTACATAGTAGTACAGGGTTGACTCCTTTTCAAATAACTACTGGCATGGATTTTGTTCCAATGCCCGAGTTGCCTAGAGAGCCACCCACTTCCAAGTCCCTAACAGAATGGATGACCTCATGGCAAAAGGGTTGGGATAATACTAAGAAAGCTTTAGCTGAAGCAGCGGAGAAATATAAGGCCCAGGCAGACAAACACAGGTCTCTCCGACCACCTTTCTGAATAGGAGAAGGTGTATTTGTCAACCAAATACCTAAGATTCAGGTTACCTAGCAAGAAGTTTGGACCCAAATTCATAGGTCCCTTCCCTATGGTGAAAGTGATTAACCTGGTGACTGTCCAACTTAGCCTCCCTTGCATACTAGGCAAAGTGCACCCAGTGTTTCATAGTAGTTTATTGAAACCAGCAATAGGATCTAATTTAAGACCCTTACTAGCTGCTCCTCCCCCTCCTTTGGTAGTACAAGGGGAGACTCATTATGAAGTTAAGAAGATCCTTGACTCTAGACTGTATAGGGGTCGGTTACAGTATTTGGTATACTGGAAAGTGTACCTGTTCTGAAGCTACTTGGGTGAAAAGTTGAGAAGTGAAACCTGATAGACTAATAAAACAATTTCATGATAAATTTCCTGAGAAGCCAAAGGGTCCTCCTGGAGGGGGGAGAGGGGGTTAAGCGGTTTGATGTACAATGTGTTAACCCTTTCTTTTGTGTTTTGTCTATTTTATTTTCCAGGGTGTGTGTTTTTATTCAGGAGGGGATGCCTGTCAGCTTTGGAAGCCATATTAGCATTCTTCTTTTTGGTCAAGGTCATGACAATCCTGCATCTGGAGAAGGAGTGGTTGGAGTGATGTCTCGAGATGGGAACGGATGGTGATTGGGCCATGTGATGGACTGATGGGTGCAGGGGATGGATTTGGGGGTTTTAATTTACTGAGGGAAAATCTAGAACTCTCAGATTTGGGTTTTCTCAGATGTGCCAGTGTACCTACTCTAATAAATGGAACTTTGAGAAAATGGTTGCCTTGGAGTTTTTAATTGGAGTTGGGGGTTTTCTGGAACGCTGACACCTGGCCTATAAATCACCACCAATTTAATAGCTCAGAGAAGGCAAGTACAGGACCCAGAGGGAAGTGCTGGGGTTACTTTCCCCCAGAAGCGTTGCTGATGGGGTTTCCTGGGTCGGTTGGTTCTCTCCAGGTTAGAGAGGAACTAGGAAATGCTCATCAAAACAAGACACTCACTTTTTAGTCCCCAGCCGAAGAAAGGAGGAGGACAGGAAAGGGTGGGGTCCTTTGAAGAAAAGAGGAAGGCAGTTGCTTGGGATACTCACATTGGTCAGCAGCTGGTCCAGATTCCTGTCAGCCACAGTTTTCTTCTGATCTTCCACAAGTTCCTCCACATAGACATCCAGGCTGAAGTGCAAGCGGGCAAGTTTCTCCTGCATCTCCCGCACATGTTCCAGCTGCTCAAAAGAACATTCTCTGCCTGCAGGCCCAGACAAGGACAGGGGTGCAGAGCAAAGGTGACCCAAAGAGAGAAAAAAGTAAGAAAAGGTTAACTCTGCTGCCCTTACCTGGCCTTACCAAGGTATTAAAGGCGGTAGCAGCAGCATTGATTAATGTTTCCAGAAACTAGGAGTTTCATTGATTAATGTTTCTAGTCCCTGAGGGAGCAAAAAAAAAAAGCTCTGTACAGCTTGATAAGAGAACTGGTTTAAACCTGTCAGGGACCCTGACTTAGTTACTTGCAATCTTCTGTATGCCTCTTCAAAATGTAAAAACCTCCTGAATATGAGGATATGCATTAACAGGATCATACTAATTATATTATGGGATGCTATGGAATATTACATGCTACATACTAAAGGTACTGAGCATGTGTGCTGCATCAGAGATGTCTCAAATAATGCTAACCAAATGAAAGAACTTGTTCTGAACCCAGTAAGTTTGAACTGTATATAAAGTGATTTTCTACTTTTCTAAGCTGCTCTTCTCCTCTCTTGGGTGAGGTGCCTCTTCTTATGTATATAATTAAGACATTTTAATTTACTTTTCTGGCTCGGGTTCTATTTGGGCAAGGTATTCTGGGCTACTGGATCTGCCAGCATTTATGGCTAACAATGTGATAGTCCTACCCAACTCAACAATCCTCTCCAGACCAGGCACTGTGTGTTAAACAGACCATCACAATTTCTTCCAAATCGAAAGCATCACAGTTGGTAAAAACACAAACTGTATTATTGGAATCTTTAGAACAGTGATTCTCAACCTTGACAGCTTGAAGATGTATGGACTTTAACTCTCTGAATTCCTTCGCCAGAAATCCCTTGCCAAGGTTTAGAAATGAAGCCTTGGAAGCACAAAACCAAAGTATCGAAGGAACATAAACCTTGTACTTAACTGAAATGTCATTCTCCTGCCCCTCCTCAAACATTGGCACTTATATACATGCCCATATATAATCCATACATAAGTTGCTAAGGAAAACCTTTCTGCCACATCTTCTGGAGAAAATCAAAAGACTTGATACTGGGACAATTTTTCTATCCCTATGAAGTCTGAGGAACATTAATGGTTACAACAAGAGAATTATTAGAAAGACAGGACAACCTTCTTCCATGTAGACAAGTGGGTTAACGATGTAGCTGTTTGAGATAGAAATGCATCAAGCCAAGGTTCGGGGCATTGGTGGCCAGGGACTGACAAGCAGATGCAAGATTTAACATAAGAGACATGAGAATTGGTAGGGGAGGAACTAAGAAGGGGGAGAAACCCAAATTAATTACCCATTTAATTCATCTCTGATTTCACAAATGGCTAAGAGCCTTTCTTGACCAGCTAGATGAGATTAGTGATAATTTAGGATTTAAACCCGCCTCCTCTCTCTCTGTCCAGCATAACGCAGTCTAGAGATATTTCAGCATCAAAGACATTACCAAAAGCTTGCAACTTCCCTGAATGGAAATCATTCAGCAGGTTAAGGAGACCCCCTTCCATCTCATAAACATCAGAGACATCGGTCAGGAAGGAATGCTGAAGGGGGGTGCCCACCACAGAGCCCGCATTGCCCCCAAGCTGGGGAACTCGTGACGTCTCCTTGCTTGCTCTGCAACAGAAAATAAGGGAAGATGAAATCTGGGGTGATAATGGCAGGAAGCCAGCCAGCCTTCAAGAGAAAAGCAGGTTCTCCCCCAAGATCGGCCAAGCAGACAGCTGGTTGGCACAGTTCTCCTGAAGGGTGATCTGCAAGGGGTGGCATTTTGGCTGCCTTTTAAATAGCTGCTGATGGGGGGTTTTATACTGCTGGCTGAGCTTCCCGCCCACTCTTCTGCAATCCACACCATAAATGTGGCGGTCCCTCAACATACTATATACATATACCTGCATTTGCACAAACCTAGGCTTCACTAGTTATAACTCTGAATAGTTTTTTGTGACTTAGGGTTCACTGCACTGTGCAAACTCAAAAAGGAAGCTATCTTGGTGACCACATCAAGCATGCTGTGTGAATACAGCTGGACCCGACTGGCCCTATTAAAGTGTTTTCTTTTACTGAATTATGGTTCTATAATGCTAGGAGGATGTGAAAGAACTATCTTAACCGAGCTGAGGGGCCCCATCAAAGACCCTTGACTCAAACCCATCACTGCAGGATGAGCTTTTAACCCCCAATCGCTCAATGAGATCCAGAGTAGATTATGCTGGCATCCCCATTGCTAAAACAAGAACTCAAGTGTGAGTCACAAAACAGTTTAAAATGCAAACGGAGCCCCTTCGGGTATCACAAACACTTATGTGAGGAAGGATACACATGGGCTCAGTTCTCTGTTTAATAAATAGTCTCCCCCAAGTCAAGGTTGTCTCCTGGTGACTTCATCAGTGACTAGGAAGTTTTCTTAGTGGTAAGACTTATTGGCTTTTTATTGGCTTCTGAGAGGTTTTTGCCAACTCTGAAGTTTCATCCCAGTCCTGACCCTGCTACATTTCCAGGCTCAGATTCCTACCACATGCTGCCCCCCAGTTGAAACAGTTCTAATACAGTTTCTTATTACTGATTTTTTTTAGTCAAAATGGTTTTCCCTGTTGCCTTTTCTTATCATTTTTATTTGCTGAGCATCATAAAGCTCTGAGACAGCTCTGACATGGGATGGAGCAGCGACAGAAAATAAAGGAATCTCCCATCCATGTGAGACTCAGATTGTACCTTCTCTTCCTGAAAGTGCTGCCAGAATGCCAGCACCTGGTTTAGTGCCCTTATGCCTTGCCCTCAGGGGGCCCCTCTACCCTCTCCTCCTGCTGACCTCTTAAACTTGGTTCTTGGCCTTGGAGACGGGAGGTGTGGCGTCCCCAGCGAGAAAGAGGCACTCTTGCTGGCCGGGCCAGGCAGCTTACGCAGCGCACTTGCAGGCACCGGTTGGCTGAGGTGAGCCTTGGGGCTCTTCTTCTTCCTCTCCTCCATCGTGGTGTCTCCCTCTCAGCCACCCAACCTGCAAGAGAAATGCAAGCAAGATGGAGGAGGCCACGCAAAAGTTACCATCGAGCAATGACTTTGGAAAACCCTGCATTGAATTCCATACTTGAGGAAAACCTCACAGGCCTTGGAATAGAAGGACAATGAGCAACGTTGCCTGAAAGTCCACACTGGCAACTGCTTCTGGGCTTTTCGCTCAAAAATGAAAACATTGAAAAGTTGATTTTAATGAGTAGAATGACTTTGTTGTTATAGAAATGATTTGAAATATTTAGAAATGTAAAACAAAAAGATTGAAGATGCATTTTTTTTATGTTGCTGCACTGAAAAAAGTTGGGAAAAGTCACTACCTTTTGTCTTTCTCTTTTCACCTCTTTTTTCCTTCTTTGATCTCTCTAACTTTTGTTTCTTTTTATTGTATAACAAAGTTCATGTTAATGCTGACTAAAGAAAACAGCCGGGTACGGAGGCACTTATACAATTCAGGGAAGTCTCATACACACACACACATCCACACACACCCCTCTGGTGCCCTGAGCTGGTGCAGAAAAACAATCCCCCGACCCTTTCATAAGAGTGAAACTGAGAAAAAGGTGACAGAAAACAGAGCAGGGTATGTGAAAATAGCCAACTATTTTGTGACCTATTAGCTCCTGATGTGCAGAGAACGAGCACCTCAAGGAGTTGGAGATTTTTTATTACCAACTTAACCATAATCAAAGTGTTCGTTTTATGCATGGATTATTAACCCAGCCTTCTTAGCTTACAGACCATAATTTATGACTTAATTTATCCCTTAAACCCAGTTAATAGGGATTCATTCTGTAAACTACACTGGAGAAAACTATGGCTTAACATGTACTCAGAAACAGGTTAAACACCATGGAGCATCAGTTAAATCTTGGAAGAAACAGGGAGTGTTTCTAGTGTCATTTGCAAAGTTTGGAATGAAGTTGGGGAGCCTTATTTATTGATTTATTAAATTTATATGCAGCCTATCTAGTTGAAGCAAGACTTAAGATGCTTAAAGACTGACTCCAGCCACCTCCCTTTATAGAATTTAGGGTGGGGTGGGGGGCATGTAGCAAAGACAGCTGAGAGAGTTTGCATGGCAAATTAAGCAGCTCCTTTATCTCTGTCCTGCCCACCTCCTTCCACATGTCGGCTTCTCCAGGGCAGCAGGACACCTAAATCTGGGGCTCTTTCTCACCAGTGACAGTGACCAGTGATTTGGATGCAGTGGTTCGTGTTTTGGGCTGAGGGCTACACAGGATGGATTTTGTAGTTGACTTTGTAGTATTGTTGTACTTGCTAACGAACATAGTTATTTTGTATTTTGACCTTTTTCTCTCTTTTTAAAGGATGCTAATGGTTTAATTAATTAATGCATTTATTGTATAATATTTTTCACTTTTAGCTTATTTATTGTCGTGTATCTTTTTAACTTCTTGTGAGCAGCCCCGAATCCTTCGTGAGAAGGGCGGCATATAAATGCAATAAATAATAATAATAAATAATAATTACTTCTAACACTCCTAAACTTAAAGATAAAAAACTGTCCTTGTTCCCCAGATCAGAATAGGAGGGGATGGTGTCAGTTTGTCTGCTGTTTCTCTGGTGTCTCTCCTTTGTCTCTCTGTGAGCTCCAAACAACCTTATGACTTGGTTTCCTCATTAACAAATTTTACACTCATATTTTCATCAGATCTCATTTAAATGGACATATGTGTTGTCACATGTATGTTTAATTCCATGTAACTGATTTACACTGCAAAGGAGGAGTGCCTTGTCCAATCAACTTTTCTCTTGCATTTTCTTTGATAAAAGAGACCAAAAGCTGGTCTTCCGGTTCCCACTTTGAATGAGAGAATCCGTTTTAGGCAGAACGTTCAAATTTAATCAGAGGATCTTCCTATCTCGATCTGTTTCATTGGAAAACATGCACGCCCAAGGAAAGAGCCTAGGAAGCCACATCTCTGAAGGAGAGAGCCTGGGGTAGGAACCAGAAACCTTCAGGATGGGCGCAAGAGCGATTCACGTTAACCATCAAATGTGGCTCTTCCACAGCCTCATTTCCCATCTGAACCGTCTTTTTCTTTTTCAAAGGAAAAAGGCGCTCTGGAAAGGCAGGAGCCCGGAGGAATCCACGGGCGCCCCCACCCCCCACCCCCGCTAAGTAAGCCCAACTGCCAGCCGGGACTCCCCAGCTCCAGCTGCTTCCCGGGCCGGCGGCGCCTGCCAGACGGGGCGACGGAGCTGCGAGGGAGCGCCGGGCTCCGCGGAAGGGGTCCCGAGGCTCTGCCGCTCTGTTCACCTGCCGCCACCCGCCTTTCGCTGCGCGGAGAAGAGCCCGGCGGCGCTGGAGCCCTCCGGTCGGGGTCAAGGCCGGCCTGGCTCGGGGGAGGCCAGCCATTCCTGTGAAGGGTCCGGGAGGCCGAAGGCCGGCTCAAGCGGCGCGAGACCCTCCAGCCGCTTCTCGCGGGCGCCCGGAACGGGACCCGGCCTCCGCCTCCCTGCTGCCCACCGCCCCGGGATTCGGCCACGGCGCCGCCCGCCAGAGCTCGGCGGCATCCGGGCCGCGCTTGTCTGGCGAGGGCTCGGCAGGAGCGGAGGAAGCCCCCTCCCCACTTCCCCCGGCCCGAAAGAACAAAGGGAACCTCGCCGGCCTCTCTCGCGGCGGCTCTCCGGCGCCGAGCCTGGGAGTCCCCGGAGGAGCTGGTTGGGCTGGAGCCGCCCGAGCCCCTCCGAGCGCCGAGGCGGAGCTGGCTGGCCCAGCCGTGCGGCTGCTCTCTTGGGCTCCGGCGATCCCCGGGCAGCGTCGGCACAGAGCCCGTCCCGAGCTGCCGCTCCAGCGCGCGGGATGCAGGAGGTGCAGAGGGGGGAATCCGGCGCCTGCCTCGCCTCTGCTCCGCCCTCCGCGGCTGAAGGCTTGGAAGGGGGCCCGACGCCGCCTGCGATTGGCACGGAGGCCCTTCTCAGCCCGAGCAGTTTGCAGAGCGAGGCGCCCCGAACCCCCCGACGGGCAAAGCCCCGGCACGCAGAATGAGGGCTCGCCCGCCCGCCCGCCCAGGAGAGAGTCGTAGAGCAGAGGCGGCTTTCAGCAGCTTCTGGCCAGGTCTGGGGAACCGGGAGCGGAAATTCACCTCCTCTGCCTCTTGAAACTCTTCAACCATTTCAATATCTTCATTTCAACCATTCCTAAGGTTGGTTGTTCTAATAGTTGCTAGTGTACCAACTTGTATCTTGGTCTCATTTCGTCCCTGGGCTTCCTGGTTTTTTACTTTCCTTACTAGAACTGGCAGCTCCTTTTTGTCTTCCGCTGTCTGTGCAGTTATCAACCCAGCCCAGGTTAAATGTTTTTCGTCCAGTTTGAAAACCCCACTTAGCTTCTTCCAGTCAAACTTCCCTTCGTATATATTCAGCATAGAGATTGAATCTACACTGCCTGGCCTGCTCAATGGGCAACCTGGAGGCATCTCTTTCACCAAGTCTATGGAGATTCTTAGTCTTCCGGATCATAGGTGTCCTAAAGGTGATTTTTCAAAAGGCAACTGTTCTTTCTTTTTTCTCCTTGAAGATGTTTCACTTCTCATCCAAGAAACTTCTTCAGTGCTGATTGAATAGTGAGGAATGGAAGGAGTTATATTCCTTGAAGTCATCTGGTCATTAGTACTCTCTCTGAGTCTTTAAGGTCAGGGGAGCTTATCAGGGTCACAGCTTTGGATGATGATTGCAGAAGCTGGCTTTTCATCTATTCTGCAACTCAGCAGCATTGCAAAACACAGGCAGAATCCATGGCCAGGGTAGATGGAGCTGATGCACAGCAGATCGGCTGAATCACCTTGGGTCAAAGCAGGCAGCCCCACCTCACCCCTCCTCCTGGTGACCAAGATTGTCTGCATGGGATGTCTTAGGCCAGCATTAGGCCAGCAAGAGCCACGGTGGTGCAATGGTTAGAGTGCAGTACTGCAGGCTACTTCTGCTGATCACCGGCTGCCAGCAGTTTGGCAGATTGAATCTCACCAGGCTCAAGTTTAACTCAGCCTTCCATCCTTCCAAGGTTGGTAAAATGAGGATCCAGATTGTTGGGGGGCAATATGCTGACTCTGTAAACCGCTTAGAGAGGACTGCAAAGCACTGTGAAGTGGTATATAAGCCTAAGTGCTATTGCTATATATAAGCTGAAAGCTTTTTGCCAAAGAATTCTGCTCAGCCAGTGATAGGATGCTGTACGCTCTGCTGGAGATCCACTTTCCTTGAGCAAGGTCCCACATACTAGGTCCCACCAAAGAAAAGGCCTATAGGACTATTAATTGAAAAAGTGGGAGACTCATTGGATCTAAAAAGGGCAATGGTTAAAACACTATGGTAAAGAACTTTCCACATAAATCTGAACTGTAATTAGTGTTAACTTATATTATTGTTTTAAAGCTATAGAACAGGCTGACTCCATACTAACAACAAACATGCCAAATATTAATAACTACAATTATGACTGCTACACAGGAAATTATTATTCCTAAACAGATGCATCTGTCCTTCCAAAAGTATTTTTTTTAAATTAATAAAGTATTTTCAATCTAGAAAAAAACTAAGCCTCACATATCAGACATCTGGGAGATCACAAAACTTTGTCCTTTGTGCCATTAGTCAATAAGATATACAGAAAATTTTCCTGATTCCAATACAGGTAGTCCTCGACTTAAAACAAGGAGGTTCTACTGCATTTAAGACATTCTGTTATGCTGATTCAATATTTGTGTAGGTCTCTGGATCTTGCTCTTAACTTTGGGATGCAGTTCCAAAACTTTTTTAAAGAAGGGGTTGAATAATTTATTTAATCATGTGTAAAAGATACTTGATTATTGTATGAAATTAAAATGTATTTAAAACAACTGATTTTTCGGCACACGAGTTATAAATTAGGTCTGACTGATTCAGTGAAGTTGTACATTATGTACTGGGTTTCATATCAATTTTTTTGATTTGATATCAGACCTAGCTTTTATATTGTTTTGCTGTTGTTCTAGTCAGGTAATTTTAGAGACATCAGGAAAGGATTTGTATTCAAATTAGTGCTATTCCCTCTTTATTATTCTATGATTTGACACTATGAACAACCTCTAACTGATTGCTTAATTGCAGCCTTAGATGGAAAATATTTTTATTTAAAATTTGCATAATGCAAAAGTAATGATTTTCTTTGTACAAGTAAGACTATGGGATTCTTTTTCACAACTGAAATACACAGACTGATACACATTTAAAAAATGTGGAGGAACAGGTATTACACCTTCTGCTAGGCCTCTGATAACAAATGTCCAACCTGACAATCATAGAAACTATATAAACTATATAAAAACCATTACACAGGTTTACTAGAACTTTATCTGACTAAGCATGATTAGACACACAAGGTATTTATGTGTGTGTGTGTTTTCTCAGCAAAATGGAAAACACACACACATATATATATATGTTGTGTGTGTGTGTGTAAAATCAGATATATCTGATTATATTTCACTACCATTCCTCAATATAACTTATTCCATCAATAGGATAGTTTATAGGTTGAAACTCTGAATTGTGCTTGGCTGCAACTAAGATGAGTGCTTTACTTTAGTGAAAAGATTCTAGCCCATCTGATTTTAAGCTGTTGATGGAAAACATGCATTTATTTTTTTAAAAATGTATGATATAAAACAATAATGATTTTCTTTGTTCAGGTAAGGTTATGCATGTTTACTTAAAAATAAGTTCTACTATGATGGGATGAATTTATTCTTAATGAGTACAGGACTTCACAATCCTAATGGAACTTCCTGAAAGTAATCCTTTGGCTGCTTCCACATAACATACTGACCCATTAGCCAATTACATCCTAGCACAGTTTGTTACACAAACACAGTGTAACTGTGATTGGTTTATAATCTCTGTGATCCTAAGACAGTGGTTGTCAACCTGTGGGTCGGGACCCCTCTAGGGGTCGAATGACCCTTTCACAGGGGTCGCCTAAGACCATTGGAAATCACATATTTCCGATGGTCTTAGGAACCGACACACCGCTCCTCTCAAGCTGAGAAGGATGGACTCCAACTCCCAGAAGGCCTCTGGGAAGCCGACCAGAAGGGAGCCC
>JANHFM010420329.1:0-12838 GCA_032468115.1 Grayia smithii
CTCCAGATGTCGGTGGAGGCTATGGGGTCTTGATCACAGGGTTTAGCTGCACAGTGGGGGGGTCCGTGTGATTCAACCCGCTGTCGCAGGCACCTTCTGCTCTGGCAGATTGAACATGCTTCAGAATGGCGCAGCTGGCCTTCCTTGTGCCCCCAGGGCAAGCGCTGTGGAGCTAGGCTCGTGCAGTCAGGCCAAAAAGGGGTGGTTGATACTGAGCCCAAGGGTCAGCAGTTCAGGGCGAGGCTCGTAAGTGATGCCATCAGATCTGCCATCCATCGACCAGAAACTGGGAGTCGCTGCAAACGTATTTCTCCATTCGAATCTGGTGAAAAGCATTCAGGAGTAGCTAAAAAACAAGTCAAAGCTAAGACTGAGTATAAAAGCTGGGGACGCAAGAGGAGGTGGTGTGTCATCACAACTTGAAGACTTGCTCCAATTAGCTTGATAGACGGAGTTAACCCATTCCTGGATGCTATCTCCACCACTATGGAAAAGTAGCCAAATAGCTACGTTTGTGATTAATTTGAATAATTTACATAACTCTTCATTTCAACTGCGATAGACTAGGAATTGATCAAGTAAGCAGTTTGTTGATGCCGTGGGCTAAAGGGTTTTTACATTGTGGAATAATTTCCATTTTGTAAGCCACCTAGTGTCTCAAGGTTGATTTCCGTGTGCTACTCCTTGTGAGAAGTGGGGTTACCTATGTCGGATGTATCAGAAATTTCATTGAGGATCGCATCAGCATTATGGTTGCCCTCAAGGGCCAGTTTGCACATAAGACTTAACATATTAGTTCAGGAGTTCATTATGCCTAAGAAGTGGGCGTAACAGGGTTAACATTTCAAATTCAAACAAATAGTTTCAAATCAATCTGGAAAAACATTATAAAACAAAAGAAAAACAAGAAGTTCTTGTGCCCTTTTGTCCTAGCCAGGATGTTATGGCATATTTTCTTGACTACAAGTTCATTCATGTTTAACGTTAGGTTCTGAGCTGTGGAAACTCAGGATAGAGTGGAGGTGTGCATTTGTTCACACACGGCTGAAATTCACAACCTTTCCTTACCCCCTACCAGCTCGCAAATGTCAGCGCACACTCACTATGCTTGTGCACACCATCACCACATGTGCAGAGCCGCAAAAAAAATGGGGCATGATGTCTGGGCAGGTGGAGCTTCCTGCTGATGGTACTACCGGATCATGTGATCCGGATGGATCCGGCTGAATTTACCTGTCGCGTGTACTATGAAACAAGCAGAGCATTCAAGCAGCTTATAGGCAGAAACACAGGGCATTGTTTTAGGGATGAATCTGATGAATTGTTCCATGTTGTACAGAATTCTATTTTGCCTCATGTGCCGTTAATGTTACATTGGAGTTCTGTCGGCCCCATCTGGATGTTTACAGTTACCATGTCAACTGCAAATGGATTACTGAGCAATCCAAAAATTGAATTTCTGTTCTTCCAAAGCCAGCCAAAAAGTTGACGTATAAACTCCCATGGGAAGCGTGTTCAGTTTATCAGCAAAATGAGCGTCTTCAGAACACCGTGCTGGAGGCTTGGTAACAGGGAAAGTGACTCCAGTTTCCTTGCTGCATCTGAGTCTCAGTCACAGCTTGACTTGAAGAAAGACGTTCACTGGATTGTAAATGTCCGTGATCTCAGTTTCCATGCTAACAGTAGGACATTGTGTATGTTCGAAATGCCGGCCATGTCGTTTTAACCCGGGACAGGGAATTGGGTGATTTGGACAGGTTCATTAACCCCAAAGGAGAGTGGTCTATCCAGGAGCTGGATGCTAGGCAGCCCCCTTCCTCCAGCTTCTTCGAGGCCTGTCCCATAAGTGTAGGAGCCTTCTTTGGGGACATTCCCTTCCTTCCTTGCCATGGGCTGGGCCAACACCCAACTCTAATGGATCTGGGAGGTGCCAGACTGATAACTTGGCAAGGCTCGCTGTGTCTGGAGCAGCTGAGACTTCCCTTGCCCAGCAGTAAATGCTAAAACTTTGTCCATGAGGAAAGTCTCAGTTGACTGTTTCAGGCCACATGGAAGTTGGCGTGAGATGTCCGGAGTCCCGGAGGGCAAGTGCCTAACTAGGCCAGTGGTTCCCAGACTTTTTCAGTCCACTGCCCCCTTGATGCTACAAACTCATCCTCAGTGCCCCCCACCCCCTATAAATAGCGTCGTTCGGAATAGCGGTTGGCACGGCCCGCTAAGGAAGATGGTAACAGTAAAATTCTAAACTAACAATTAATGGGGTTTGCCTATGGTGGTCCAAGTGCTCTGCTATTGAAAACTGGCTCCCAAGCTCCGTTTTCAGCTGCGACAGCCTTCTACAACCCCATCCTGCCCAGTGAAAACAGCTCACGAGGGCCTCGGTGGTTTTCAGGGTGGCCCCGCAGGGCAGGTTCAGCATCTATTTATAAAAATTGGTCATCCATCTTACTACAAGGTTACTGGCTAGCCGAAGCTGCTGAATTCACCTTGATTCAATGCTTGTACATTCTCGGACAAACTGGTACTAAAGCAGCCAATGCAACTTGACATTTCCTTCCCTATTTTTGGTCTGAGAATCAGTGAGTTAGGCAAGAGCAGTTTTCTCTAGTAACATTACCAAGGGCGTGACGTCCAGATAGGCTCTTTGAAACATTTGCCTTAAGCAACAATTGATCCACGTGGGATTAGAAAGCAGTAAGCTGCTTCCTTGATGAGAATTAAAGACCATAGAAATGGAAGAAAATGGCTCCCACATTCAATCGGGTCACATAGTGTGTTTGTCTATTTGGCACTCTGACTGCTATTGAAAGAGATTGTATTACTGCATCGCAATTTTTGTTCAAAAGCTTCCCTTCCTGACGGAGTTTCAACAGCAACCCAGATGATGACTTATGAATATCTGTACAATGACTACACACCGCTGTGGCTTTGTGCCAATCTTGCTCCCTCGCCTCGCCTCCACCTGGCGATCACTGCAGGTTTTCCCTGATTCTACTATCAATGCCGTTTTTCTCTTGCTGGCGTTGCAGGAAAAGTGGAAAACTTGTACAAACCAGAATTCTGTAACCTGTTTCTGAAACTTAGTTTGTGTCAGACCTGCCACCATTTAAACCTCTAAATAGAAACGATACTTAGCTCCATTTGCTGAATAAGGTATAATTTTGTTAGAAGTTACAAGTGTATTGTTTTAATGCAAAACCAGAACTGAGAATCTCGTGGCAAAATCCTCAAGTTCAACTTAACTCTCCCATCACTGCCTGCCCCCCATGACCAATGAGGTTTAAATATCTTGTCAAGATTGATCTCGGCTCCTCCCTTTGGCCGTCGTCTACTTGCAAGTGGGTGAACAAACCAGCACCAATACAGCAAGTAAGTGATAACAAAACCAGGTTTATTTCCAAAGGAACTTCAACTGGGAACAGTCTGAAAACAAAAGTGAAAGTCAGCGTTACGGGCAGCAAGATCGCCTGGGCTTATATACACGCCCTCTGTGCGTGGCACCATGCTCGGTTCTGCGCAGAATCCTCGATACCCTACTGCCGCTCCAAGTACCAAACACCCGTGCTAAACGATAAGCTAACGCTTCACCAACACCATGTGTTCCATCCCTAGCCCTCCTTCGATGGTCCCCTTCTGTCTGATTGCTGTCGCTGTCAGGTGGCGAGTTGGTTACGGCTCGACAATTGAACTGCTTTGCTTCTTCCAAACCTTTAATGCTTTTCAACTTGCTGATGAACTGGGGGGAAGGGAAGGAGGAAATGTAATGTGGAGAATGTATGCAGAGATGGTGAGAGCTTGGCAACCATCAAGGTCACCACTGCAGGTGCTTGAGAAAGCTGGACTTCCCATGTCTTGTACTTGGACAATGTGATCACTTGGGGTGGGGAGAAAGGGGAAGCATTTGTGCAGGAAAACCAGATCTGGTTTTGCTTATTCAGTACCAATATGGTTTATCCAATGAAGTTTTACTTTTGGGAATTAGAGTCTCCCGAGTCATTACTTGTTTTGGGTTCGACAGTTGACTTGTTTTCAGAACAAGTCAGTTTTTAAACGTAGGTTGGTATGCAGCTGCCATCCTTTCGCAGCCAGGTGACCGTGAGACAGCATCTGAGGGAGATAGAGCAGTTATTTTGATCTTCCCACCAAGCATTCCCTTCCCTGTCCATTCCCCAGCATTGGCAGCAAATTGTCGCCACATGGTTGCAAAACAATAGCAAGCGTAAGGTTGCAGCTTTGATAGTTGAAGACTTGCCTAAAGTCGTTGGCAAGATAGACTGGCAGAAACTTTGTCAAATTTCTACACTGCCCATGTCATTTGACACTAGACAGTTTCGTTCGTTTGCCTGCCACTTTGATCTGCAGTGTGGGTGGGGCATATACTGTACCTTCTGTACATCTACTCTTACCATGTCATCACTTGGATTGCATGCAGTCAATCCATCACTTTTTTGGGTTATCCTTGGGGGGCCGCCAACTATGTGGCCTCAGTGCAAGCACCCACCTCAATGAATTCCACTTCAGCTGTCACCACATGTCTACTACCGGAGCCTCGCATCTCTTTTTGTTTCAAATTGGGGCAACTTGGAAGACCTCTTCGGATGCCTTTGTTCGTAATACAATCGGTGACTTTGATTATTCACATTTTCATAGCGTGCAGCACCTGTTCATGTCGGCTCTTCTCCGGTGCCTTCCATAGAGTGCTTCTGGGTGGACAACAGTAAGGTAGATCTTCAATTTAAGGTGCAAGCTGGATTCAGTCCCAGAGGACAGGACACTTCTGCATGTTGGCCAATTTGTGCCACGTCCAGATCCTTTTTTTGCAGCATATCAGTGTTGTTTTCGGGCAAAGAGTCAGTGCTGGTCTTTTAAGTCTTATGGGGGCCCAATCATCTGACCTTACTCCCAAGTTGTCTTTTGTCCTTTTTAGCTGCTCTTGCCTTCTGGCAGCTCTTCTTACGCGTGCACTAGGAACAGGCTCCTCCTGTTCTGCCTCTCTGGAGTCTATATCGCTCCCAGATGGCCTTGGCCCCATCTCTGCCTCTGATGCTGAGCCCTCCTCAGGTCCTTCCCCAGAGTCCAGGACTGGCCCATGGTCCTCTACAGCCTCATCAATGTCCGACTCGGCTACCAGCTCCTTGGCCTGCTGGCGGACCACAACAAGGACATCAGTCGCTGGAACTCTACTGGAGAGGGAGGCAAGGGCAGGGATTGGTTCATATCTGGATCTGCCCTGCATCGGTTGCACATGTTCATTTCTTCACGTCCTGTGCCAAGCACATTGGGCTAGAAGCAGACTCTCAATTCTTGGTCTGTAGCTGCATCCTCCGCATCCTTCTCGTTGAAGCTTGATGTTTTTCAGATCTTTCTGAAATGTTTGGCACTGCATGTTCTCTGGCCTTCCTTTTCCTTGGATCTTCTTGCATCCAGTTGACTGCATTCTTTGCTGGACGATGCTCATTCATCCTTAGTGTCCTTAGGCCAATGTTTTGATTTTGGTTACTTTGTACTTGTCCTTTAGAGGACAATAAATAATGCTCTCATTTTCATTGAACCATGGCAGGGAACAAAACCTTGGCAATTGGTGAGTCAAGGTACAGGACAAACCTGGATGGGTGGAAGGAGACCATTGTCACTTACGTGGTAATCTTTTCAGATCACTCCCTAGAGATTTGGAGGTCTGGTCTGCAAAGTATTAGAACCCCTAATAGGATATTCTGGAAATCCATTTTCCCTTTCTGCCTCCCTCCCAAGTTTGCTGCTCTTCCTCTTAATTCATTGAAGACTTTCTTCTTGCTGTTGCTTTAACATCTGAAGTGTTGGTATCCAAAATGTTACTCTCACAAGTTTCAAGTGTCAAATGATTAAACAACGGAAAAAAAAGTGTTGTCCATATCAAAATAGTCTCTTCTAAGGTAGAATCCATCCTTTCTGCCTTTTTCCATGTTGGCTTAGTGTGGGCTGGACCTGCCTATGGGTCATAGCTGTCTTTGTCCAACCCACGGTAGAGAGGAGTGGTAGTGATCCCCCACAACAGTCCAGTTTATCTTTTTGTAATGCTAATTACAATTTTTTTAAGTTCATCCTGTAGTATGGAATGTTTTCTCTTTTCCTTATTTCTTCATGCCATGTAAGCTAACGTTAAATCCTAGATATTTTGGTCGTGTCCCACAAATTTTACAACGTATCTTCTTTCTTGTTTTCTTCAAACAATTCCTTTTTTTCCATTGTTTGCACGTCATCTCTTCATTTCAAGATCTGTTGGTTCAACGTCCATCTCTTTGCCTACTTCTGTCCTTTCCATCTCACTTCCGAGGGATTATGGTCTACCCAGGGGTTTATCATCAGATCTACTACTTCTATATCTCTTCTCAATTCCGGGTTCATCCACACCATATCTATTCTTGACCATGAGTTGTGGTGGCTTGAATAAAAGGTGCGTTGATTCTTCTTTAAATTTAGATCTCTATATCTTGAAAATTCAATTCTTGTGTCATCTCAATTCTTGTGTCATCTTGGCAGTGTTCTCTTTTTTTCTTTTTGGTTGTTGCTTCTGTAATCTTGATATCCACAACTGCGTTAAAATCACCTCCTAGGCATAAGTTTTCATGTTCTGTCTCTTAATATTTTTCCATGAAGTTTATGATAGAATTCCTTCTGATTGTTGTTTGGCGCATAGATTACCGCGAACAATATTTGTTTCTGATCTGTTGCTTTTTCGATCAGTAGTACTTCTCCATCCTCGTCAGCATAGATTTGCTTAGGTTTTAGTCACTCTTTAATAATACACTGCTATTCCTTTCTTTTGCTTTGCAAGAGATAAATACAATTTCACCATTTTGGGGTCTTCTACTATACAACCATATTGCTTCTTGAGATATACTTCCTGTAGGCAAACAATGTCCATATTCTGTTTTTGTGGTCTGGCCTAGTGTTGGTTTCCTTTTTGCTGGTTGAGTTCATTCCATTGATGTTAATTGAAATCATCTTGATTTCCGCTTCCATCTTATTGTTTATACTGTATATGGATCTCGGTCCTCTATTTGTCCTTGTTCCTCTCTGCTCTTTTCACACCTTCTCTTCTGAATCATTCCGTTTCCATATATCAGTTTTTGTCTTCTGAGAGAAACAGTCCCAGTTTCTCATGTAGCCCTTTAGAAAATTCAATTTCCCACTCCTGCTGTAGGTACTGGTACAACGAGGTCTGGTTTTTGCAGTAGTGTGTTGGGCAATTTGTGTAACGTCCAGATTTCCTTCCTTTTGCATCATGCTTTTTTCACCCAAGCTTCCGTTACGGCTGAGGAGGCTGCACAGCTCCAGAAATGTTTGCATCTTACCAGCCCGGAAGGCCCACAAGGCCTGGTGGGTGTAGAGATGGGCGATCTAGCGGGTTCGCCTGCACCTCCAACTCTAGCACGCTCTCCATCCTGCTCTATCAATGCCCACCATATATTCCCATTGATGTGACATCACCCGTGTGCTGGTGGACGGCACTAAGCCCTCGGCGCGCCTCCCGCCACAGGACCAAATTTCCCAGAGTGCTCCGCAGCATCCTCTGGGCCACCACATACTCCTCTATAGACCTGCTTCTAGAGTCACCACATACTTTCCTGAAGAACATCAAGTATCTAAAATCTCCATATATCCTTCTGGAAAAGATGTGTGTAGGACATCAGTAGCTGGCACTCTACTGGAAGGGGAGGCAAGGGCAGGGATTGGCTCCAGAAACATCTGCCTGTTGTGGCCCACAAGGCCTGGTGGGCATAGAGTGGGCGATCCAGCAGTTCGCATGCACCTCCAGCTTTAGCATACTCCATCCTGCTCTCCATGGTTGCTTTCTTGACAGCTGACGCCCACCGTATATATTCCCGTCAATGTCATGTCAACCGTGTGCCAGAGACCTGCACTAAGCCTTCAAAGCGCCTCCCACCACAGATCCACATCTCCCAGAGTGCTTTGTGGCATTCTCGGGTGCAGAGTGCCTGAGTCCCCTCTGCGTATGGGCCAGGCTGGACCAAGACTGCCCTAATGGGGTGTCCACTTCTTGTGCCCGGTTCCCTGTGCTGGGTGGCCTGGGCAGCTGGGCTCCTCCCAGGGCAGGGCCAGGGGATGTTCTCTTAAGGACAGGTTGGCCTTTCTGAGACGGGCTTCAGTCTGGGCCCTTTTCATGGAGTGATTCGTGTAACTTGTATGATTGCCACCTTGAGTTGGATAGCCCACCGTTGCCACCACATGGTCATGGGTTCATTAAGTCAGTGGGATCCAAAACATGAGAGCAAACACATCGACACAATTCTATAGGCAACACAAGCATTTACAGGCTACTACTCTCTGCTCGTCATTCTTCGTTCCCCACTGCTAACTGCACCACCATCCACTAACCCTTGTGAGTCCTAGTGGAGAAAAGTATCATTTTCTGGCTGCTTCATTTCTACACAGGTGCATACTTCTCCCACAAAGGAGCACCACCCCAACTCTCAAAACAATTTACGTAGCCAATGTTGTAGAGCTGACTGGGGAGAGAGCTCAAGAAGCAAGGCAGCTGCTGTGCACAGGTGGTGGTGTCAGGTCTGTCCTGACTTGGACACAGGAAAGAAAAACCCTCGACTCTGATTTTTTCGAAGTGAAAGGTTCTTTTACTAAAGTCAACAGGCTACAGAGAAATTATTGGGATCTCAGAATGTTACAATTTTCTCTTTCCTGGACCTCTTCCCCCATGATTAGTCCCATGAATGTCCAAGTGTCTGTTTCATGTTTTGGGAATGGCTTTGATGTTTGTCACCTCTTGATGTAGTTTACCGTTCTGTTCTCGGGCTATGTATCCTTGGCCGGTTTATTCTGGACTAGCTGATAACCCAGCGTTTGCCTGGGTATGTATTCATCCCAATCCTGTATTAGGAAAAGGAATGAATTATATCTATAGTGTCAAATCAAAGTAATTTTATTTACAGGGTTTTAAAAGAATAAGTACAGTATACAAATTACCAAGTAAAATGTTTCACAAATACACTATAATACTAATTTAACACAAAACTTGATTATAAACATCATTTTCAGTTTCGCCTCCAGGAGCAAAAATAAATAAATGGGTGGGATACTTTAACTAAAAGGTGATGTGATGGCAATCTTGCTGGATCAAGTGACTAAATGAGCATATGTTTGTCCTCAAGGACAGTCAAAAGCCTTGTTGAAAATGTCTGGACCAAACGTAATTTCTAACGTTGAGTATAACTAGGAAATAGGATGCCCTGGGGCCTCAGACACATAACTGGTGTTTGAGGCCTTAATGAAAGGGCCAATCTGTCAGGGTCATCCTAATCTCCAGAGGGAGAATATTCCAGAGGACGGGAGCTATAGAAGAAAAGGCACCCCTAGTCTGTCTCCACCAGCTGATATTCTTTGGCTGACAGGAACCATAACATACCCAATCTGCTGAATAGAATTGGGATTGGTAGAAACCACTGAGAGATATGGAAACCTCTGGTAACCCGGTTCCAATTTATGAATAACCAAGGTTGCTTTTGATCAAACACATGTATGAATGCAGTGTCCCGGTCTCTTGATTGACATGATCTAATAACTGATCAAAGGGGTGATTTCTGACCCGTTGATGTAGACGTGCACCATACTCTACGGTGTGTCTTTTAATGCCCACTCTGTTGTCAGATTAGAGCAGTTTCTAAGGCTGATAAAACAAATTGAAAGATTATTAATGCTAGATGAAACCTAGGATTCTTACCCAGATGGTTCTAACCGGTGATTTTAAGACATTTGCAGTATTGCTTAGAGGAGAGGGTAGTCATGAGGATTTCTGCAAAACTGAATATTGGGCATAAAATGCAGAGTCCTAGGAAGGAGGATGAGTTGGATCCAGGGGAAGATAACTATGGAAGGCCGTGGATCTTCTGAGTGTCTCTGGTTCCAGACCTAAGTTCTCCAGAAGCATAGGAATGCCACCATAGCACCGTAGCATGGATACTGTGGATTAAGAAAGGCAGAATCCATTAATAAGCAAAAAAAGTTGAACTAGTTTTTAAAACCAGAATTTAGCTGATAACATTCAGAAGTGGCTCAGGACAAACCTCCCTATTTCTCTGAGCAGGAGGAGCAGACAATTGGGACACTCAAACTTGCAAGGCTGTATAATGAACTTGTCTAGGGCAAAAGGTTTAGCTTTCCTGTGATGTTGATTTCAGAGTCTGATCCATATATTCTCTGGATGCATTTGATGCTCTGGAAATAAGACGTTTTCCCCCTAGAAACCTTATTTGTTTTTGACCTCCCCTCTATTCCAATAAGCCTTCATACTCTGCTCCAGAGATGGCTGTTAACACTATATATACAAAGTTCCATGATTCCCCTCCCCCAAAATTTTTTCATCTGTCCCAAAAGAAACAACTCTGGCTTCAATTGTATATTAATCTTTAAAATCTTCTGAATCTATAGATTCTGTAATTTAAGCCAATCTCAACCAAAGGATATCCTTGCTTGATTTCATAGTCTAGTCTAGGCAGCACAGCTAACCAGGGACTTCATAATTTTTTTCCTGGGCTCTCTTGACTTTATTGTGGTCAACTACAATTCTTCGATGATCAAGCCACCATCTACCAGCCTGCGGAAAAGGGATGGGTGAAGACACCACTCCGCCTGATCTGTTGTCTGGTGACTGAGCCAATCTGACCGGATATTGTCCACTCCTGAGATGTGGTCCACTGTCGGGGAAAGGAGATGACGTTCCGCCCATAAACCCAGCTGTCGTGCCTCTAACCTAGAAGCAGGAGATCTGCTGCCGCCCTAAGCAGTTGATGTGCACCTTCTTGGTTGTATTGTCCGTTGGTACCAGAACATGGGCGCCGGCGACCAACTTGCAGAAGTGGCAAAGAACCAGGTAGATGGCTTGCAGCTCTAGCCAGTTGATGCTTCGTTGGGAGTCGCGAAGTGACCATAGTCCCTGGGTGACCTGGGAATGAATGTGTGATCCCCATCCGCTGAGGCTGGCATCTGTCGTTAGCACCAGGTTGAGGGTGGAGGAAGTGGCTCGCTGCTGCTATGGCAGGGGAACGCCACCAATTTAGGGACATGGAAACTGCTGCCGGGACTTAGACTTTCGCAGATGATCCTTCCTCGTAAGTGGAGTCGCGCCCACGGGGTAATTTGAATGGTGGAAACCATCTTCCCCAGAAGGGTAGAAAGCACTGCCAGCAGAACTTCACGTTTCGCCTGGACCGTCTTCACTAAATCCCGGAGATGGCCTTGCCTCTCCAAGGACAAATAATACATCTTGCCCTCCACGGAATCAAGAAGCCAAGGTGGCTGTGCTAATGGCAGCAGTGGCAAATGGATCAACACCGTGTCTTACGTTCTGCTTAGCGACATTTGTTATTTCCAATCTTATTTTGAAGTAGAATGCACCTGTGTTAGGTCTAAAGCCTCTGCATGACTCACCACGCTCTCTTTCATCAGTAGTCAGTCCTTCATTTTCACCATGAAAATGACGCCAAAATGGAAGGCCCAGTCACTTGATGCTATCTGGAGCTGTTGACATGGAAACTTGACATAAGAGATACCGTACAGGAGAGAAACCATATGAATGCTTGAACAATGAAGGCTTTTAAGCACTGAGGAGTGCACTACCATGCACAAAACTGCACTACGAGACCGAAAGCGGCAAAGACGAAGTTTTTTGCACTGATAGACGGAAAACTGCAGAGCAAGAGAGAGAACAACTTCGTGATAGCTGTTGGTGCCAGCACCCTAGAGCATCCTGCTGCTGCCAGGATGCAAGATGTCGGAGATGTGACAAGAAGGGGCGTTTGGCAAGAGTCTGCCAGGCAGATCTGCTCGCCACCCACAGGGGGCCACCAGTCCAGAAACCCCAAGCGAGGTGGGGGGAGAGGGCAGGCAATGGAGCAGAGGAACCACAGCTCTGGCGATGAGCAATTACCTCTGCCCCATAAGTATAGAAAACGGAGGAGCCAGGATCCGTGCAGGGCAACCTGATAATTTGTGAGGAGGGCGCCCCGCCCCTCTTCACAATTGCTCACGTTGGGAATGGGATTTAAAGAGAGGCTGTTGAAAAGGGGGCATTTGTCTGGAACAAGTGGTACGCTTTTTTCCCAGTCTCGCGTGCTGTTAGAAATGTCTGGATACTTTGCTGTACCTTGCCCTGCTGGCCTGGCTTGGCTTGGTTATATGTGAATTTGCAGTGATACAGTTATACTCTGGGTTGTGCTTCAGTCCCAGTGAACTCTCCTGTGACAAGGAACCAAATTCCTTGGACTGTGGCTGATCTCAGAACTGCTGCACTAATAGTGAATCAGGATGTGCATGATGGCTCCTGGATTTACAGTGAACGTTGAGACTTTACGGGGGAAAGTTGGAGCAATAAAGGGGAGTTAAGCCTTCGTTGGTTCTGTGCCATGCCCCGGATCACCGCAGCGTCCCAGGCCAAAGCTCGAAGTAAAGCCAACCTCTTCAAGATGTCCTATTCCGGCCATGCGTTCACACCCAGAGAGAAGTTTAATTGGTTTCCAATCAATCACAAGTGGCAAGAAATGTGTGGTTGAGGGAAATCAAAACAATTCCACAAAGTCAACAACCAAGGTAGATTTGATTTAAATCACTAGTCAATAAGGCTTGATTTAAATCAGTTTTCTACATAAAGACTAATTCTTGCTGGTATAACTTTAATATGCAAGTAGATGAAAATTTTTACAATAACTTTTCATATTAGTTTTTTTATCCCCAGTTTAATAGGTTAATCGTTCATATTTGGACAACTTTTCTGTTGTACTTAGGAAGGAGAAAAATAATCATTACCTTAATAATAACAATTTAAATA
>JANHFM010420555.1:0-12801 GCA_032468115.1 Grayia smithii
GATAATAGGTTCTGACATGTGGTCTATGACGATAAATCTGATCACTTCCCAATGGCCCTCAATGTGAAGCTGAACCGGTTCGGTAATTTGAGTAGCTGGGGCACCCCCTAACACAGAACCATCCATCTGTTCGAACCGGATGGGTACTTTCATCTTTGTTACTTGTAGACGTAATTCGTCTGCTAGGGATCGTCGAATCAGACAGCGTGTGCACCCAGTGTCAATCAAGGCATCTGACTCGATTCGTTTGTTGGTATGTCTGTTTTGTAATCGTACTTTTATGAGGAAAGGGCTCACGGGGTCACTTACCATTGGATCCAGTGTTTCGTCTTCCTCCGAGCTCTCCCCTGACATCACTGACGAAAGACCGGGACCTCCACCTGTAGATCCTCCTGGCCCCATGCTGTCTCGAGATGGTGTCGCTGAGGCCACCCTGGCTCGGGTGGTTGGTGTGATACGGCCTCCCCGGCTCTTTGATTTGCCCTCCGCGGTCACTCGATTAGAGTCCACCGCAATGGGTTCTGTGCAATCTGCCGCCCTATGTCCCTCCTTCTGACAGCGGAAGCATCTGAACGGTGCTCTTCTGGGCTGAGACTGGGCCACCATGCCCCTACTGATGCCAGATCTCTGTTCTCTACTTGGTGCTGGTGGCCTCTCAGTAGGCCTTCGGAAGGGGACTCCCCCATACGCCTCTCGTGAGCGGAACTCTTGTAACCCTATGTCCATATCTACTGCAGCCGAGAACCACGCCGACAGGTGGGGAGCTAACCCCCTGTACACACAAGCTTGTCTCAGTGTACGGTCTAATCCAGCCCTAAACTGGTGTACCAGTAATCTTTCCGGCCAAGTCTGCAGATGGCCAGCCAACCGTCTAAACTCCTTCACATACTCACGGGCCGGCCTGCCTCGTTGTCTCAGCTCATAAGTTCCCCCTCCATCTGCTGGGTGAGGGACTTGTCCTCGAATTGTTTTCTTAGTGCCTCTAGAAAACCCCCAATGCTAGCCAAATCCGGGGAGTGGTCATTATGTAATGCAGCCACCCAATCTGCTGCCTCACCAGTCAGGACAGCCGCTACTGCCTCCACCATAGCCCATTCAGAGGGGTAAGAATTGCGATAGCTGTTAATGTGGCTAAGCGTCTGTCTCAAGAAAAAGGCTACTCTGTCAGGGTCTCCATTAAACGATGCCTGTAAGGGGGGTCGACCCCACCAAGGCTGCTGTGCCCACCCAGGAGACCATGGTGGTCTCTGGCCTGAACCAGCCAATCCTGAAGGAGGGTTGCTTACGTCTGTCCAAGGTTGAGGGGTTTGGTCACGTCCTCTGTTTCCCCCCTTTCTGGGGCTTGATTGCCCTGCCTCCCCCTCTGCACCTCTCTCCAAGGCGGACGCATTTACTCCCAGTGCTCCCTGTTCACCTGGCTTCCTCTCTCTTTTACATGTCACCTTTAATTTTGGACTAGCGAGGTAGCGTCTAGCGTCAACACGGGAAACCTCGGAGCCACCTATCCAAGGCTGTGGAGGGGGGGAATCCCTGAAACTAGACTCCCCAAACTGTTTTTCCAGTATTTCCAAAGTTTCTGATCCCAGTCCTGTTGAATGGCTGAACTCCTCCCCGTCGTCTTCCCAGCGTCTCTCTCTCCAGCCCTGGAATGCACTTCCTCTAGGTCCAAATCCCTCCGTGGGTCCTCTCGCTGGCCCAGACACCGAGGAGTTCTGCCACCAGTTGTCAGCTGTTTGTTTCGCTGACCGTGGCCGCAACTCATCATCCTTCCTCCCTCCGTCGCCACCTTGCCCATCCTTCTGTTCTTTCGGGCGCAGAGCACTGGGCTTCGGGTCCACCGAGACGTCTTCCAGCAGGGTGACTACTTCAGCATCGGGGCCCTCATCCCCCTCCGTCAGTGGGTCCTCCGTCCTACCTTCTGCCATCGTAGTTCAGAGCGCAGACTGCAAGCAGAGACAAAACGATGATAGAACGCTGGCTTTCTCTCGGCTTTCCACGCACACACACAGGAACGAAACAGCAACCCAGCAGGTTCAAGTGTTTAATGCTCTGTGGTACAAAGAAAAACCGAGCTCCGAAGAAAAGAAGCCAGCGTTGAGAGCTTCCGCCTCTCAAATGCTGTTTAAACCTGGCCGGGGATGCGTCCGCCAATCACCGGCCACCCAGCAGCCACGTGGACAGCCACACCCGTTCCACAGCGTTCCGGGTTTGTTTAAAGCCTACGCCTGGCCGCCTTTACCACCACCTATGCACTACTCGCGACTGCCTCCTATGCATCCCATCACCACACCACGTGTCTTTGCTTGTCCGGTCGTTGGGGTCTCTCCTCCGTTAATCGCTAAATGTGTGTGTGTGTTGTCGGGACGGCGAGGGACATGAGGATCGACGATCCCGACAGGACGGTATATTCTAGGCTAGGTTACTGTAAACAATCAAGAATGTGCAAGTAAGAAGCAAGCTAACAGAACAAAAATAATAATCCTTTACAAATCAAGAAAGCCTACTGTGTTTAAGAAAAGGTGTATTTTTATTGTGAGAGCATCTGTTTTGACACTACTATATTTTCCTATTATTCCAATACTTTTTAGAGAAATAAATGTTAAACAAAGTGTTTTAAATATGGTTAATTATTAAAATTATAAAATTAATCAGAATTATATTCACTTGAATGTGAAATATTTTTTAAAAAAGACACAACCTTGAAAAGTAGTAAATAAAGTCTAACCGTTTTCAGTAGAAGTGATATCAATTGCATTACACAGATAAAGGTAACATGTTCCTCAAATTTAACTCCTGATGGGTAGATGGTATTAAAATGTTAATTGATATATTTTGGGCAAATAAATTGACTCTGAAGCCATTCAACATTGATATTAACCTGAAAGATTTAACAATGGTGCTTTTTTACACAAAAATTTGCTTGTTTTTACTACTAGTAAGATAGCCAAAATCATCAATAAAAGAAAATGGCTTTGTGTTTCTGATGAATGCTATGACAACATGATGTCCTGTTGGCAGTAAGACTGTGAGGCAGTCTATAATTGGATGCTGGATTTGGACTGGCAAAATATCTCCAGAAGAAATTGTTGAGATAGTTCACATGACTCCAAACATTTGCTCCATGTGAGTTTTAATTGTGATTTTAGAAGTTCTGGAAAAATACATATTTGGAGATTAAACAACAAAAAGGTACCTATAATGTGGATTTTAGAAATAGATTAACAATAGATTAAAGGTTCAAATGGATTTTGAATTATAGTTTTGAGTTAATTAGAATAATTCTCTTATGGAAAATGGCTTTTTGTTTTTTTGTTTTAAAGAAGAAATATAAAAATGATATTAGATGGATCTGGAAGAAAATAAATTCATATTGTTAAGAAAAAATGGGGTAAAAATATGTGATGGATTATTTGGATTTTGCTCTTCAATTTTTTTTGCTATGAAACATAGAATGTATCATATGAACTCAATGAAGTTACAGAATAACAACCATCTTCAAGTCTGAAATTAATTTGAATATAAATTTAAATGTGGTAGGAGAACAAGAAAGGATATGAAGAAAGATGTTATAAACAAAACTGATGACTCTTTTATTACCTAAAGATGTACAATTATTAAAATAGGAGAGTGATTTGGAAAGTGAAGGGATTTTTTTTTAAAGGACAAATTTACTTACTAGATATACAAAAGAGATTTCAAAACTATTTGGATTAAAAACAAGATATCAATAGCACTAGCATCGTAGACATATACTGATTCACAGTGCTTTACAAGCCTCTCTAAGCAGTTTATAAATCAGCATACTGCCCCCAACAATCTGGGTCCTCATTTTACTGATCCCAGAAGGATGGAAGGCTGAGTCAACCTTGAACCTGGTGAGATTTGAACTGTCAAATTTCAGTCAGCAGAAGTAGCCTGCAATACTGCATTCTAATCACTGCGCCACTGTGGCTCTTCATTCAGATAGATCTAAAACAAGCTTTAGGACTATTTGGGGAGTTAAAAATTAAGATTGTTATGGAAAGGAAAAGGTTTGGGTTAGTCAATCAGAGTCAAAATAGAAAATTAGTTATATCTGGTTTCTCTAACTGAACTTTTGCTGATAAACAAATGGTGAAGTTTTTAGATTTTATTTATTTTTAATTAAGAGATGAGTAATAGAGTAAAGAGAGTATATGTTGTGTTAAGGTACCCATGTGGTGATAATATATTAAAATTGTTTTAATTTACTAAGATATTTATTATTCTTGGAAGTCTTTGGCCAGTAACTAACAAAACCAGGACATCCTAGTGAATTTGGCTATTGATTGATGCTTCCCATACTGTGAAGGAACACATTTTTTTTTCATTTGAAATAGAATAGTACTTTCTTTCCCTTTAGCCTTTATGATGCACCTTGTTTTTCATTTGTTGTAGTGATATAGTAGGTGAATTTTTAAATAGATTTTTATTATGACATTGGCTTCTATCCAAAAACTGCAATGAAAAAAAAATCAGCCATTCCCACTAAGGAAGTGCTATTATATAAATGTATAATAGAAATGCCTAATGGAGGGAAATTTCTAGTGATTGTCCACTGAACGACAAATTGAATATGCTATTATGTCTGAAAACATGGCTTTTTAACAAGATCAGCTGAGTGGCCTGGGTTTTACTTTTTCGTTTTAGTATCAATCTGATTTTATAGTTTTAAATTTTTGTATTTTAAATTTTAATTATTATCATTTTAAAATTCCAATTTTAACTTATTATATTTATTATTGTATTTATAATAGTGTTTTATTGAATGTCTTGTTTGTTAGTATTGTGAGCCGCCCAGAGTCCTATGGGAGATGGGCGGCATATAAATATAATAAATAAATAAATAAATAAATCTTCAAAGGCACATCCAAGTACAGCACATCATGATAATCCAATCTAGAATTAATCAGGATTATCATGATCAGGACTCTTATTTACTATGTCTGCATTACCCAAAGCTGTGGGACAGCTCCCATAGTCACTCAATCCACATGTTGAATAAGAAAATGAAACCCCAGATCATGAAGTGAACCTGTTCCTCAAAGGGAGGGTGACCTTGTCTAGACACATATTAGAGCAGGCATCCTGAAACTACGGCCGTGGGCTGGATACAGCCGTCCGAAGCCATTAATCCAGCCCATGTGGGACCACAAGGCTGTCCCGCCCACATCAACCTGCCCATCACTGGCCCCCACCCTTCGGCAATTTAGTCATATTATAAAAATGTCATAGATGGTAGGACACAGATAATTTGTGGCATTACATGAAATTAGAATTTTGAATGGAAAACACAGAAACTCCAGAATCCAAATCAGACCAAACAAGTGTTTTCAAAGCAGCAAGATATTTGTTTCTTGCTGCTCTTTGTCTCCAAGGTTCACCAGGGATCAGCTGTAAATGCCACAGTTCTCCAATATTGATTCAGGACACAATTCAGCCTGCATTGCTTATTTTGGATCAAAATGTATCTTTATGAAAATGTATTGTTTGTCAAAAGTATTGACAATATTTTTGTATTAACAGACAATGCTGTCTGTCAGATATCTGCATTATCGAGAATGATAAAAAAATGAAAATGAAAAGCATAACATTTTAATGAAATCTTAATCTGTGCTGCATGAATACTATGCAGCTGTGGGTTTCAGCAGATTCTGACCAGTTCTAGAGACCAGTAGTGGAAATTTTGAGTAGTTTGGAGAACTGGTAAATATCACCTCTGCCTGGCCCCACCTCCAACTATTCTCTGCCTCCCGAGTCCCAGCTGATCGGGAGGAAATGGGGATTTTGCAGTAACCTTCCCCTGAAGTGGGGAGAGAAGGAGACATTGGCTTACCTGAACATTCCTTTTCAGGACGCTGTGGAGGAGTTCAAGAGTGGGTAATAACTTCTCCCCATTGGCTGAAAACTGAGTTTTTTAGAGTATAAAACCCCTCCTCCTGAGGACAACACTCCATATAATTAACGAAGCAACTGGAACATAATAACAACTTCTGAAACAGTGAAACCTAACAATAATCTGTCCCCCCGACCCGAGCCCAGGGCGGGTTTGAACTCCTCCGCAGCGTCCTGAAAAGGAACGTTCAGGTAAGCCAATGTCTCCTTTTCCAGTACGCTGCTCCAGAGTTCAAGAGTGGGATATACCCAAGATAACCACCCCAGGTAGGGCTTAGGGCTCGGTGAGTCGTTGGGGTTCATGAACTACTTGTTGTAGCACTCTGCGGCCAAAATCGGCTTCAGCGGAGGCAAACTGGTCCAGTTTGTAGTTTTTGATGAACAACGATGGAGACTTCCAGGTGGCCGCCCGACAAATGTCGAGTAGTGAAGCCTGTGACATCCATGCCGCCGAGGTAGCTGCGCTTCTGGTGGAGTGCGCTAGCACCCGAGACGGACGGGGCCTTCCTTGGGAATCGTAAGCTAGGCAGATACAGGCTTTCAGCCAGTGTCCAATCGTGGCAGAAGAAGCCTTACACCCCAAAAACGTAGGCTGGTATGAGAGAAAGAGCGCTTCGGACCGCCGAATTCAGTGGTGCGGCGGTCGTAGCAACGGAGAGCACGGCGGACATCCAGCGTATGCCACTGCTTCTCCTGCTTGTGGACCGGCTTGGCATAGAAATCTGGAAGGATCACCTCCTGTTGTCTGTGGAACGACGTGTTCACCTTCGGTAGAAAGGTCGGGTCCAGGCGCAGTACCACCTGGTCCGGGTAAAAGGTGCAGAGGTCTTCTCTGATGGAGAGTGCGCCGAGCTCGGAAACCCGCCTGGCTGATGTGACCGCCACAAGGAAGGACACCTTGAAGGACAAAAGTTGGAGGCTGGCCGAGCGGAGGGGTTCGAAGGGAGCGGATGTTAGGGCCCCGAGAACGAGAGTCAGGTCCCAGACAGGAAATCAGTGGACTGCCAGGGGGCGCATGTTGTTGGCGCCTCGGAAGAATTGTCGAACTCGAGGGTGATGGGACATTGACGGATACCCCAGGCATGGTAGCACCGTGGCGATGGTCGCCATCTGACGTCTCAAGGTGTTCACCGCCAAGCCCTTGTCTAGACCGTCTCTCAGGAAGGTGAGTACGTGCTGCGTTGTAGCGGACTCCGGACGCAGATCTTCCGCCCGGCACCAGGAGCAGAACGCCGACCACGTGGCCTGGTAGATACGAGCCGTGGACGGTCGATGGGATGATAAGATGACTTCCGCTACTCGTTTCGGGTAGTCGTCACTAATCAGCGCCTCCCGCTCAAGCGCCACGCGGCTAGATGCAGCCATGCTGGGTCCGGATGTTGAATCGCGCCTTGGAGCAGGACCACCTCCTGAGCCGGGATTCTCCAGGGTGGGGCGACTGAGAGGTCCCTCAAGTCCGCGAACCAGACGCGACGTGGCCAGAACGGTGCCACAAGGATCACCTCCGCCTGTTGGTCTAGGACTCTGTTCAAAACCCTGGGCATCAGGGCAAGGAGAGGGAAGGCGTAAAGGAGACCTGGGGGCCAGTTGGTTCGCAGGGCATCGATCCCTTCCGTCCTGGGATCTGGGAACCGGGTGTAGAACTGGGGCAATTGAGCGTTGGCGGGACTGGCGAACAGGTCGACCTGTGGTTAGCCGAACCTGGCCCTTATCTGCTGGAACAGCTGAGGATGCAGCTGCCACTCCACATTGTCCACCCATTGCCTGCTGAGCCAGTCCGCCTGGCTGTTGTCGGTCCCTGCAATATGCTCTGCCCGGAGAGACAGTAGATGCTGTTCCGCCCAACTGCCCAGGAGTCTTGCCTCTCTCATGAGAGACCGCGACTTCGTGCTTCCCTGGCGGTTGACGTGCGCCTTTGCCTTGACATTGTCCATCAGGAGGAGGACGTGGCACCCCTGCAGATGGGTCTGAAATCGGCAGAGAGCCAGGCGTGCCGCTCGCAGCTCGAACCAATTGATGTCGTGTTGTCGCTCGTGATTGGACCACTGACCTTGTGACACCAGATGGTGAAGATGCGCCCCCCAGCCGTGGAGACTGGCATCTGTAGTGATCGTGACCCGAGCGGGTTCCTTGAACAGGCAACCCCCGAGAAGGGCCGGCGAGTGCCACCATGCCAGTGATGATCGCACCGTCTGTGGTAGGGGGATGATCCAGTGCAAATTGCTGCAGCCGGCACGCTGGGCTGGGAGTAGCAACCACTGGAGCTCCCTGGAGTGGAGCGAGGCCCAGGGCACGATCCCCAGACAGGAAATCATTTGGCCCAACAGTTTTGACAAGGTAATGGTAGGGGCCGACCTGCGGGACAGGATCTTGCTTACCGACCTCCTGAGATTGGTGATCCGCTCCTGGGACAGAAAGACCCAGCAAGCTACAGTATCTATGCGGGCCCCCAGATGGACCAGAGAGGTCGAGGGACGCAGCTGGCTCTTGTCATAGTTGATAGTGAAGCCGAATTGTTGTAAGGTTGTGACCGTCCGGTGGATGTCGGCAAGCGCCTGGTGAAATTGGGATGCCTGAATCAGAATATCGTCCAAATAAAATTGGGTCCAAATAGGGATAGATCGGAGATGAGCCGCCACACCTCCAGGAGCTTGGTGAAAACCCTGGGGGCAGAGGAGGGTCCGAAGGGTAGGGCACAGTATTGGAAATGCTGAATATGAAAGCAAAAATGGAGAAAACGCCTGTGGGAGGGGTGTACCGGGATATGGAGATACGCTTCCCGTAGTTCGATGGAAGCCAACAAGTCGCCTTGCCTGATGCTGGCCAGGATGCTGCGCAGGGACTGCATCTTGAACCTGTGATAGGTTACAAAACGGTTCAGCTGCTTCAAGTCCAGAATAGCCCTCGTGCCCCCTGACTTCTTTGGGACAAGGAACAGTATAGAATAGAACCCCTTCCCGTGGTGTTCCGGGGGAACTGGTTCTATGGCCCTTATGTTCAAGAGGTGCGCTATTTCCCTGGTCATCAGGTCTAGCTTGGTGGGGTCGTGGATGGTAGAGCATCGAATGAACCTCCGCAGGGGAGAGGAGTCGAATTCGATGCTCAAGCCACGAGAAATCGTGCGGACTGCCCATAGGTCCATGGAGTTGGCCCACCAGTGTTGCACGAAATGAGCGAGCCGGCCCCCGATGATGCCCGGATGAAGATAGTCACTTTGACCTTCTGAAGGGGCGAGATTTGGATCCGCGAAAGGAGTGGCCGGAGTAGGAAGAATGTCCCCTGTCCCTCATGGGGGCCCGGTCGGATGACCCATCCGGAGTGGTGTATCCCCGTTAGGGAAACTGCTGGGTGTAGTTGTAGTCTCAAGGGCAAAAGGAGGGGCGACGAAAGGAAGAGATGCTACGCCGCTCGTGCCTCCGCTGGTGGGATGGTAGGAACTTCCTCTTGTCCCGTCCCTCGATCAGGAGTGGATCCAAGGACTCGCCAAAGAGGGAACCCCCTTGGAAGGCGGTGGTGGAGAGGTGCGCTTTGGAGTGCATGTCTGATTGCCATTGGCGGAGCCACACCAGGCAATGCGTTGTTATGTTCGAGGCCAGTGCCCTGGAGGCAAACTTCGCGGAGTTGAGAGTGGCCTCCGCAGAGTACTCGGTGGCAGAAATCACCTTGGAAATGTCCTGTTGGGCTCGCTCGTCCTCTGGAGGCAGGCGGCTTTGTAGTTGCCGAAGCCAAACTAGGGTTGCTCGGTTGAAAAAGGAAGCCGCCATGGCAACCTTGATCGCCCATGCAGCCGAGGTGTGCGTTTTGCGGCATGAGGTCTCGGACTTCCTGTCCTCTGCCTTGAGGCCATCTGCAGGGTCGGCTGTCAGAAGTGAAGGGGAGGCCAGGTGTGCTATGGGGGGGTCGATGGCCGGCGGGTGCAGCAGGTCCTCTAGGCTGGTCTCCGTGGAGTAAAGTTTTTTGTCCAGGTTACTGGGAGCGGGGACTGCCCCCGGATGAGACCATTGCCGCTTGATAATGTCCACGAACATCTGGGGGGCCGGGATGACCTCCTGCTCTGTCACGGGTTCCGTGAATAATAGAAGCGCGGCGTCAGGAGGGTCCAAAGATCCCTCCGGCTTCCCCTTGGCCATCATGTTGACGGCTTGTTTGGCCTTGTGTAGTAGTAGTCAAAAGGATTCCACCTTGAAGAGTCCCGTGGACGGGGCGCTTTCTTGAAGTGGAACTTCATCCTCGGAGAAAATGGGTTCCTCCGCCTCCTCGCCCTGCCAGGAGAGGAAATTGCTGTTGGGAGAGGGAGAACGCGAGATGGAGTCCTCTGAGTAATAGGTGGCACGTGGCTCTCTGCTTGTTGAGGCCTTGGGTCTCGACCCTTCGTCCGTCCGCGGGGGTGCAATGCCGCGGTTATTTAGGGCCACCTCGATGCCGCAGGATATGGACTGTGATATCAAGTCACACACTGCTTTTGACAGCTGCGGCTGTGTCTCTTCTGCCTGACGGATACTGGCCGCGGTAGGTGTAAAGGTGGCAGTAGGATAGGGCCTGAGCGAGGATGTAGAGTGGTCCGAAGACACGCTCGGGAGTGGCCTGTCCAAGTGTTCGATTTCCTCGGATGCCAACGCGATGCAGGCGGAGCGAGCGGGAAGAGAGTGGATTTGAGCCACCGTCGTCAGTGCCGGTGCAGCTGCTCCCGTCGAGGTGGGGGTGGAGAGAGTCGAACATTTAGGCTTCGTACTGGAACCTGATGAAGAGGTCCCTCGCTTCCTGGAGCCCGTCTTATCTGATGGACCTTTGACCGTGGACGTGGTCTTGGATTTGGCCTTGCCCATAGAGGAACGGGCTCTCTTTGGTGTTGGCTTGTTATTGCCCTCTGGAATAAACTCCCTCAAAGGGGAGTTGGAGGCCAGGGACGGGGATGGGCTGAGGCCCGCCATCACAGATGGTTCTGGTGATCCCCTGAAGCCAGCCGGCGATACGGGTGGCTGGAGTTGTCCGGCTGGGGGGGTGATGACTGATAGCCCAGGGAGAGTACAAGCCCTGCGAACAGGCACCTGATCTCCTGGTAATTAGGCCTGATAGTTGGCGGCTGGAGGCTAGGTGAACGAAGCCTCTGCCAAGTATAGTGCGCCCCCTGGGGAGAGTATTGTCGGCCGTCAGAGGGGCAGCGCAGGTAAGAGGCTTAGGCCTGAAGTGGGGAGGGCGGGAGAAAATGACTCCGTCGAAATGGAGTCGTTGACACTCACCGTGGAGGCTCCAGATGTTTCCCGCCATTTGGAGGCTGTGGAGGTTTTTTAAAATGGCCGCCAGGCCAATCTTGGTGCGCAGGGCCTAGCGTGGCCATCCCTCGTCATTCTGATCGCCCGCGGTGCTTGAAATCAGCTGAGCGGTGCTCACGGCGATCAGAGGGTGCAATAAGCCGTGGCACCGAAGTGGCACGGCTCCACGAGGTTGGGGGATTCCCCTGAGCTCAGGGGGAATTCCCTCGTGGGCGTCCGGCCTCCATCGGTGTTCTGCAGAGCTGGAGCGCTGGCGATCGTCGGAGGGGGCGATCGGAAGAGCCGATAAGCCGCAGTGCCGAAGTGACGCGGCTCCACAAGGTTGCGGCTCCGTGCGGCTGGGGGATTCCCCCAGGCTCAGGGGGAATTCCCTCATGGCTGCCCGGCGTCAGCACCGCTGAAGGAGGCCTGAAGAGCTGACGAGCGAGGAAAAGGTAGTCAGAGGAATTTAGGAGCGAAAGAAATTTGGAGAGGAGAAATAAAGATTTAAGCTACAGGTAAGGAGGAAGGGTAGGAGGAGGAAATTTAGTGTAGATAATAGAAGAATCTCAAGGCTAAGCCCAGAGACAAACGGAGCAATTAATCAGCCAGGGACTGAGTTAATTATATGGAGTGTTGTCCTCAGGAGGAGGGGTTTTATACTCTAAAAAAAAAAAACTCAGTCTTCAGCCAATGGGGAGAAGTTATTACCACTCTTGAACTCTGGAGCAGCGTACTGGAAAATCATGTATTGATTGAAGCTTATAAAGTTTTAGTGGCCTTCCTAAGATCTCATGACAGAAAAATAAATGTAAGGTTTTTTTTAAAGAATAATGAATCTGATTTTGTGAGATTTCATCAATGTGTCCTTAGTTGTGGTCACATAGGCATGATCCAATCCAATGCCCAATTCCTCCCTTCCAGAAGTGGTATTCAGCAGGTTCTGACCAGCTCTGGAGAATCGGTAGCAGAAATTGTGAGTAGTTTGGAGAACTGGTAACTACCACCTCTGACTGCTCCCACTCTCCCCCATCTATTCTCTGCCTCCCAAGTCCTAGCTGATCAGGAAGAAATGGGGATTTTGCAGCAACCCTCCCCTGGAGTGAGGTGGGAATGTAGATTTTACAGTATCCTTCCCCTGCCATTCCCACCAAGCCACACCAACCAAGCCTTGCCACGCCCACCAAGTCACTCCCACAGAATCAGTAGTAAAAAAATTTGAAGTCCCCCACTATCCCTTCCACCTTCAAACCCAGGTTTCTTTCTCTCATTGCCCTGCTGATGGAAGGACTCAGCCCTGGATCAAAGGGCTTGGAGCACTAAGGAGAGAGGGCACCTCTAATGGGCAGAAGGAATAAACCTGAGGAACAAGAGGAAGAACTGCAACCAAGGCAATGGCCAGATAAATCCAAGTCCAGGGCAGATCTGTAACCTGAGGAAAATACCCTTGTTAGTTCACATACATATTGCTGTGGTTAAGCACCAGGCTAGAAACTGGGAGATTCTGAATTCTAGATTTGCCTTAGTTTTGAAAGCCAGCTGGATGACATTGGTCTAGTCCAGTGGTTCTCAACCTTCCTAATGCCACGACCCTTTAATACAGTTCCTCATGTTGTGGTGACCCCCAACCATAAAA
>JANHFM010420678.1:0-12777 GCA_032468115.1 Grayia smithii
CCCCGGAAATTACCATTCTTGTATACCTCTTAGCTTTTTATTATAATACACTTTCTACATTCTTTATTTTATTTGCCAAAATTTATAGTTTATTTCATTGTCAAATGTATGGGTGGCATACATAAAGAAAAAGTCAGAAAATGACATAAATCCTATAAACAACATGAAAAACAGACACAGAACACTATTAAACATATCATTAGGGAAAAACATATTGAAATGATAAGAAAGGTATGTCATCAATTTAACTTAAAAATAAAATTTGTGGAAATCAGCTCACATATGGGAAAAATTAGTTAATTTGCCTCACGGTTACAGATAAGTATGATTCACTGAGCAGAAATCCTTTGCTGATTAGTATTTTAGGATTTATTTGTACTAAGAATAAAAAGTACTCTTATGTTTATGGTAGACTTATAGGCAATCTGATATTTTCACTGATTGAAGAGAAAATTTTACATGCAGTAAAAGAGTGCAGATAATTTTTTGGTAATAGCAGCCCACAATTTTCTAAATACTTTTTTTTAATTTGGCCACTTTATTTAAATGTTCATTATTTGGCAAATTTATTTAAATGTTTATTATTTTTAAATTGCCCATTAAAAGGACATTTTTTGTAGAAATGTTGAGTTTGTAACAAAATCATGCATCCTGAAGACAAATCCAATAATAAAAATAAAACAAATTATTTAAGATATTAATTTTTAAAAAATACTTCTCTATATGTAGATTACTTGAAAAAGTTAGCCTTTCTAGAGGCCAGTGTAAATGGTAGTCCCTATATACTTTTTGGAAATGAGTTTCACATTTGTGTGGTGTAACTGAAAAAGCCCTATCCCAAGCTATAGAAGACTGCCACTAAGAATGGATGGATGTTTATAATAAGGTTATTATATGAGATGATAGACTGGAAAGTTTGGCTTCCTTTTTGTGAATCTACAGATGGTGAGGATTAATAAAAGAGGCTGTTAAACCTACCAGAGCCTACCACTCCTATTTTACGATCATGTTGATGCACACAAAAATATACTCCTGTGATTCAGTGGTATAATGTTGGCAGGTGGATAAAAGGTTTAATGAGTTAAAAAACTGGACATAACATGAATTACAAGTTTATGAACTATAGGTTGCCTGTTCTCCATATATAAATATAATACCGTCCTTGGGTATTGTGTTCTGATTTTCATGATGTTGCAATATTAAACTAAGATTAGGCTTTAGTCATATTTTTAAAATTCTACATCAGCATGATTGACTTTAGGTGATGTAGCTGCTCAATCTATCAATCCAAAGTAATTCATTCCAGAACTGTCTTTCACTGTCTTTCACTTTAAGATCTCAAATGTAGAGAGATTAAGTTTAACAGTCTTATCATGTTGTATTTCCTAATTGGGAGTTACACCAAATATTTGGATGAAGATTATTTCGTATTTTTTATCTCTTGAAACACTAGTTTATTATTTTATAAGCCATCTGCTTATGAGTCCAAGTTCTCTTTAGTCCACTCTTGGTTCATTGTTAATTTGCATGGGATTATTGAATCAACAGAATGTGATGCATGTCTCACATGTACAAATTTTTATTTTTAAAAAAAGCTTTTTACAGATCAAAATCATATTTTTCACATTATTAAAATTAACCTCAAAATTTGAACATTTATTTCAGTTAGGTGCATTTTCCATGGAAAATGCTTATCAAAAAGTGTAGTTATCTATTCATTTTTGTCTTCATTCAAAGTCAGATTAGTGCAGAGGACATATTTGTTCATTTATCTGTCCCATTTATATATAATTATAAACAGGAGGTTGGGATTGAATTTAATTTTTATAACACAATTATGTTTATTTGGTATGTTTATGTAGTGCCAAATCTAAATGACTCACAGCACTTTGCAATGTAATACTCATAAAGTACAAAATCACAAGTAAAACAATCCCAATTAAAAACCTTTACTCAAAATCAGTAAGACATTATTGGTGCCAACCCCTTCTAACCCAGTAACAAAACATCCGGAGGCTCCATGAAAAAATTCTGTTTTGGCAGATTTGCAGAACAAACTTATGACAGTTATTATGGAAGAAAATCTGAGAGCTTCTTCCCCACTCATATTCTGTATACAAAAACCAGAAAATATCCTTATCTGGGACAGCAAAATAGTTCTACCTTGAAGAAATGCTCCTTAAGTTTGATTTGAATCACTTTGAATTGTCCAAGGAAATTTATTGGCAACCAATGCAGCACACAGAATGTACACAACTGTATTCTATGAGCTAGGGGGCCACCAATCAGGAAAGGGTTAAAGAGTCCAATGTAGCAAGGGACCGAGTCTGCCTATAAAAACTCCTCCCCTGCTGCAGACTCCCAGCTCTTTGACTCGGTCCCTTGTAGTTGGACCTAGTCAGACTGATCCCAAGGAGATTTCTCTTCTGTGGAACAAGTTGCTAAAACTCAGAGTTCCTTAACTCCAGATTGCTTCTCTGAGTCTCCAGCGCGAACGGGTAACACCGGACCCCGCTGAAGGCCGTGGCTTTGCCACAGGCAGACTGCGGGCTCACAGACCTGGATTGGACATTCCTGGGCGTTGCCCACACGTCCCAAGCCACCAGAAGCCCCTCGCGTTCTGGGGCTTGCCTCACGCTGACCTACCATCAGCTTCGTCGAGAGGCACCTCAAACGGCAAGGAAGTTCTTCTTTGAAGTCTTTCGTTGGCTGCTGCTCTGAGCGGCCGCGTGGGCGGTGATCAGATGGAGATCGGCCCTTATCGGCCCGATCAGCGCTTCAAGTGGCGCGGCCGCGCACTCCCTTTAAACGGACATCTCAGCGATTCCTTTGGCTGCTCCCTGGGGCTCTCTATCGTCGGGAGCGGGTAAGCAGTCCCTCGTTCCTCCGGCCGCCATTTTGCCCAGAGCCTCTCTTCGGTGGGCGGGCGCCATTTTGAATTGGCCACCTCTCTTCAGCGGGCGGGCGCCATTTTGAATTGGGCACCTTGTGGCATTAGAGGCCTGTGCTAAAATTTACACCATGGAATCCTCCTCTTCCAGACCTCTTAAGAGGAGCCACGAGGAGACTGGAGCCTCTTCTAGGCCTTCAACCTCCCAAACGGCCTCAGCCCCAGCAAAGAACAAATCTGCAGGGATGGCTGCATCCAAGCAGGAATTGAAAAGGCACAAAGCTATAGAAAAAGCTATTGAAAAAACGACCAAGGGTGCTTCCAGGAGGGCTTCTGCCCAGGGTGTTGGGGGGGCTTCTCCGTCACTCCCTCCCCAGCCTGTGGTTACACCCCCTCAGCTGACTGCTTGGTCCCCAGATGGGGGGGCTTCCCCTTCTAACAGACAGGCCTCTTCTCAGGCTCTATTCTTTGCCACTGTTGCAACCCCTTCCTTGGAAGGGAGCATTATTGGGGAACCCTAGCCCTTTGCAGTTGGGGCCCATAGATTTATCAGCTTCTTCTAGGGTTTGCAGACCTAATCCCCAAGCTCTCTCTACCAGCCATAGTCACCAAGCCCCTCTGGTTCCTCCAGGGCCCTCGACCTCCCAGTCCTTCCCTCCTAACTGGGCAGCCCTCATTCAGTCAGCAGTCCTACAGGGCATGGCTGCAGAGAGACGGAGACAAGCGGCCTCTTGGGGAATGGAGGAAGAGCCAGTGTCAGGTATTGAGGATGACCAGGCATCCTGCCCTGAATCTCCTCTTCCTTTAGAAGCAGAGTTGGAACAGCCCCGTTCCCATAGGGGACACTCCCCCACTCAGCCCTCTCTGTTTGGGGAGGAAGTCAGGGAGCAGGAATTGTCGGATGATGAGGATCTGGCAACTGATCCTCCCTCCTTTGTGGGTCTCTTTAAACCCCACGAATTTAGATCCTTGTTACACAAGGCCAAGGTCACCACTGGATTTGGTCCTTCCCCCTCTTCGGCAACTGACCAACCTTCAGACGGGGCTAACCCCTTGTTTAATGAGCCAGTCTTGGAAACGGAAGAGATCCCGGCTCCTAAGTTATTCTGTGACATGGTGAACAGACAATGGGCTTCCCCGGTAGCGGGGTCTAATCTAACTCACTTGATAAACGATTATATAATTTTGCCCAAGGGATGTCATCTCTGCTTCAGATTCTGACAGTGGATCCCCCCGTAGCTAGTCTAGCCTCTCCAGTGGTGGGCGCAGGTCCGCCAGAGGACTCCCTACACCCTGAAGAAAAACGTTTGGAGCATTCCCTTAATAGGGCTCATGTGGCCTCGGCTTGGTCCATTCGGGCCGCATCTGCAGCCTCATTTTTTAATAGGGCCACCATTATGTGGCTGCAACAACTCCAAGACCGAGTTCCTGTGGCTGACACCAGGTCCCATCAGGATTTAAATAAGGCAATCTCAGCTTTGCAATTCTCAGTGGATGCAACGTTAAACGCCTCGCGTTTCGCCTCAAAATCCATTGCCTCCACAGTGGTCTCCCGTCGCCTCCTTTGGCTCCACCAATGGCAGGCAGACTCCAAGCACAAATGGCGCCTGGCCTCTTCCCCATACGGGAGCGACCGGCTGTTCGGGGCTCCTCTGGAACCCCTCCTAGTTGAGTCCCTGGATAAAAGGAAGATTCTACCACACTTTTCTCGTAGGGCGGAGTCTAGAGGTTCGGGGCCTCCTTGGCCCTTTCGGGCTTCAGACCCCGGTTTCTCCGGGTCACGATCGCCCAGATATTTTCCCCCTCGCCAACCCAGGGCTCAGGACCGACAGGAATATTCCTTCCCTCGAGGCCAGACCCGCCGCAATTTCCACGGGGGGCGTAGTCGCCCCTTCCGCCGTGCCCGTTGACTGCTTGTCCGCGACTCCCATTGGAGGCGGCCTGGTTCTTTTTGCCGGCCAGTGGAAGGAATCGACGTCGGACTCTTGGGTAAGGGAGACAATCAGGTCGGGCCTCTCCCTGGCATTTCTCTCCAGCCCTCCGACCCGGTTTCTCAGGTGCCCCCTCTTGTGGGACCTGTCACAATGACGGCTGCTCGAATCTGCTATTCAACATCTCCTCAAGATCCGGGCAGTCGAGCCAGTTCCCCCCTCCGAACAGGGCCGGGGTTTTTACTCCCGGCTGTTCGTGATTCGGAAATCCTCGGGCAGCTGGAGGGCCATCCTAGACCTCAAGTCTTTGAACCGTCGGATCCCCTACCGACGGTTCAAAATGCAGTCACTCCAATCCATTTTGGAGGGCATACGGGACAGGGACTTCCTCACGTCCGTGGACTTGACAGAAGCCTACCTTCATGTTCCCACTCACCCGGCCTACCGTAAATTCCTGCGATTCTGCCATGCGACCTGTCACTACCAGTATCGCTCCCTTCCATTCGGCCTTTCCTCGGCTCCCCAAGTGTTCACCAAATTGATGGCGGTACTTGCAGCCTACCTCCAGACTTTACCGGTCAGGATTCAGTTCTACTTGGACGATCTCCTGATTCAGTCAAGCTCGGAGGATCAAGCCCTGCAGGACTCGGAGACCACTCTCTGAGTCTTGCAGTCCCATGGCTTCTCCATCAATCAGAAGAAGAGCCATCTGGTTCTGACAACTTGCATTCGGCATCTCAGTGCAGTGATAGATACGGTCCAGGGCAAGGTCTATCTCTCCCAGGAACGCCTGTCCAGTCTGCGGTCTCTGGTCAGGACGATGTTATTGGGGAGGTCGGCCTCTGGCCGACTCTTGTCCCAACTCCTGGGAAAGATGGTGTCGTGCATAGGCATTGTGCCATGGGCACGACTCCACTGCAGGTCCCTGCAGTGTCTCCTTCTACCGTATCAACGGAAGCTTGCTCTTCCTCCTGCCCGCCAAATTCTAATTCCGGCCAGAGTCCGCCTGTCCCTCTGGTGGTGGCTATCACCGGCCGTTTGTCAAGGCCTTTTGTTCAGGGACCCCCCCCCCCCCAGGATAGTACTGACTACGGATGGCAGCCTTCAGGGCTGGGGCGCACATTTAGGCATGGAAATTGCTCAGGGCCGTTGGTCCGCCTCGGACCTTCGTCATCAAATAAACTGGCTCGAACTTCAGGCCATTCACCTGGCCCTTCGAGTGTTCGTAGACAGAGTGCAAGACCAGCACGTACTCATTCTAACAGACAACGTGGAGGCCAAAGCCCACGTCAACTGTCTGGGGGGGACTCATTCGTGTCATCTGATGGAGGAAGCGGAAGCTCTAGGTCTTTGGGCAGAGCGGCACCTTCTCTCCATTCGGGCCTCCCACATTTCGGGCGTGGCCAACAAGACAGCGGACTGGCTGAGTCGGACTCTGGTGGACCCAGGAGAATGGCATCTCCACCCGGCTCACTTTCGGCGCATTGTTCGGAGGTTCGGCCGTCCCATCATTGACCTCTTCGCCACTCCCGCGAACCGACAGGCCCCTTGCTTCTTCTCTCACTTCCCTTCCAAAGGCGCAGAGGGGGTGGATGCACTTCTCGGTCCATGGCCTCGAGGCCTTCTTTATGCCTTTCCCCTGCTTCCGCTCAGAGTAGTCCGGAAACTTCTTCGTGAGCGGGCAGACCTGATACTGGTGGCTCCTTACTGGCCTCGCCGGCCTTGGTTCGCTGACCTGACAGCCCTGTCAGTCGCGCCTCCACTTTGGCTACCTCCAGATGCAGCCTTGCTCTCCCAAGGGTCAGTTCTCCATCCGGACGTCGGCTGGCTCCAGCTAACCGCCTGGCGATTGTGCGGCGCCGTCTAAGAGGCCTCAAGCTGTCCTCAGCAGCGATTGATATTTTGCAAGCGGCCCGTAGGCCCTCCACCAATTGAATCTACGACTCGACGTGGTCGGCGTTCTCTTGCTGGGCTCACTCCCGGGACCTGGACCCCATGAAGGCTTCGCCTACAGACATGGTGGAATTCCTCACAGATGGCTTCTCCAAAGGTTTGTTCCCTAACACCCTTCGGCGCCAGGTGGCGGCTCTGTCCTCAGTCCTCTCCTGGGGTTCCAAGGACCCTCTATCAACGCCTCCCATTGATAAAGGAGTTTCTTCGGGGTCCTTCTAACCTTCGCCCTCCTGTGGTTCACCGGTTCCCTACTTGGGACCTCTCCCGGGTTTTATCCGCTCTCACCAGGGCCCCCTTTGAGCCCCTCAGGTCAGTGGGTCTTAGTTATCTTTCATATAAGGTGGCCTTCCTGGTAGCGATTACCTCAGCCCGACGAATTTCCGAGCTAGCTGCCCTGTCCACCAGGAGCGACCTTTGTATATTTCATCATGATAGGGTCGTTCTGCGTTTGGACCCCTCTTTTATCCCTAAAGTTAATTCCCTCTTCCATTGAACGGAGGAGCTCGTTCTTCCCAGTTTTTGTGCCCATCCAGTGCATCGTTTGGAACATTCCTGGCATACCCTGGACGTCCGATGGGCTGTTAAGATTTATATTGCACGAACTTCGTCATTTAGGAGGATGGAAGCATTGTTTGTTTCGTTTCAACCGTCCTCGTTGGGCACTAAGGTTTCCTCTCCTACCCTGGGGCGTTGGATCCAAGCGACCATCTCCTCGGCTTACGGGGCCCAGTCCCTGCCTGTTCCCCAGCCTCTCACGGCTCATTCCACCCGTAGTGCGGCCACTTCGGCGGCCTGGGCCTGTCAGGCAACCCTTTTGGAGGTTTGTCGGGCGGCGACTTGGTCCTCACCCACCCCCTTTATCTGTCACTATAAGATAGACGCTTACACGTCGGCGGACACGGCCTTCAGCCGTAGGTTTCTTCAGCAGGTGGTGCAGGGGTGGGAGCCTTCGGCTCGGGCAGCTCCCTCCCTTGAGTGATGCTTGGGCATGTCCCTTTCCTGACTGGTGGCCCCCTAGCTCCATAGAATGGACATTGGCTTACCTGAATGTCCTTTCTGTGGGGCGCGGGGGGCCACCAGTCAGCCCCGCCCTCGCTGCCCTGAGTTCTGGGGGGCAGTTTTTCTTGTTGTGTTTCTCGTTTCAGGTCAGTCTGACAGTCTGCCATCTCCATTGTTCCCTCGTCTCAGAGCTGGGAGTCTGCAGCAGGGGAGGAGTTTTTACAGGCTGACTCGGTCCCTTGCTACATTGGACTCTTTAACCCTTTCCTGACTGGTGGCCCCCCGCGCCCCACAGAAGGGACATTCAGGTAAGCCAATGTCCAATTTCTGAATAGCCTTTAAAGGCAGTCTCATAATAAGATGAGATGGGTACACACAAATCTAATAAATAAATAATAAAGTGCATTGAAGTTTCATCAAGTAGTAATGGGAGAGCCAATGTTTTCTTTTACTCAACTGTAGGTGCTTTTTCAAAAGGTAACTGGACTTTCTTTTTTTTCTTTTCTTTTTTTGAAGATGTTTCGCTTCTCCATAGCGGCTGGAGACAGCAGCCAGGAATGGGTTAACTCTGTCTGTCAGCTATTAGATTGAGTCTGCAAGTTGTTTAAGTCACACCTCCTCTTGCTTCCCAGCTTTCAGACTCAGTCTGAGCTGGACAGACATGTTTTATCGAGCTGGTCATTTCTGATTGCTTTTTCCTAAGATCTCAACATATTCAGGGACGGATCCCAGTTTGGCTGATTGATCTTCCCTGTGATACCAGCATGAAGGGCAACTCAGCCTGAGCCCAGTGAAGGCCGCTCGGATGACGAGGAGACTGTAGATCTGGCCGATCTCAGGGCAGCAGTCATGGGCTTGTCCCTGAACTGCTGACCCTTGAGGGGACCCGAGGATTCAGCCCCTTTGACTCCAGGCAGGCAGTGCCCACGAGCCTAGCTCTGTAGTACTAGCCAGAGAACGCAGCAGGATTGGACACCATTTTGGAGGGCTGACAAGACAGACCCTTAAAAAGCCATTAATTCCGCTCAGCGCCCACAAGCCTAGCTCCATAGCGCTTGCTAGTGAGCGTGACGAATCGATCTGAGCAGTGGGAATCAGCTGCTTTTCCCCACGCGCAGCTCCCACAAGCCTGGCTCCATAGCGCTAGCCAGAGAGTGTGAAAGGGGACGATTGCTGTCATTTTGAATGAACAGTAAGACCGCTCCAATTTCTACAGCCCTCAGGAGGCAAGGCCTAACAGGCTGAGTGGACAGTAATACAAGCGTTCATGAGCTTATCTCCGAGACATTGTGACTTGAGCATTGGTGGCAGAATTGCAAACTGTAGATAAGCCCCAAAGGGTAGAACTTACCCAAACCTTCTCAGTTTAAAAGAATTTTTCTGGCATTCCAAAATGGCCGCTGCCTCTCACAGGCACACTCATTCTGGGCCTAAGTCAGGCCTTTTTAGCCAGGACAGTGATTATGAGGCAGGCCCTTCAGGTTCTAAGTCCTCAAAACGTGGCAAGGCTCGGGCTCGAGCAAATAAGATGAGAGAAACAACCTCTAAGACTGCTGGAAAGGAGGCTAGCAAGAGGCAGAAGGTTATTGAGAAAGCCTTCCAGAAGGCCCAAAAGGAGCTGATAAGAATAAGAGGAGCCTCCAAAGCAAGGAGCCTACAGGCCCACAATTACCAACCAGAGGACACCCTGTAATACCTGATAATCCAGTGGCAATCCCTGTAGCTGTATGTTCACCAGATGGCGACGTAGAATAGCTCCTAATCTGCCCAACAACAGTGGCTGCTGTTCGGCCCAATGCAGGCTCCAGATATAACTGATCATTCTTGGGATCTACCTGTGCAAAGAAGGGTGTCCTCGGCTGAGGCAATCTTCACACCTACTTGGATGAGAAACAAAATATCCTCAAGTACAAACAAAGCCCAACCACTTTTTGACAACCATCTCTTGGATGACTGAGAAACTCCATAGACATTCAGCTGTAGGGGTTTTTTTTGTTTTGTTTTTGTTTTCACTCAGTTCAGTTGTTTTATCAGAATCAAGATTTGAAAAAAAAGAAACAGACCAGAGAAAGCGGTCATGCACAAAGCTTCCCAACTTCGGAGAATATCAGCCACCTATACTTAAAAACATACCTCTCAGTTCATTAGATCCACAGATAATAGAAGTGAACAACAATATGATATTCGGTTGTTTTATAAGTCCATACTTTTAGGAGCAGCTAATGTATACATTAGCTGAAAGAAAGTTATTTGAAAGAAAATAAAATAACTTGAATTCTGAAAGAAAATAACTTGAATTCTGGCAAATTTTCAGTAATTGTAATTTAGACATCTCAAATTGCAAATTATATTGTGTCCTAGAGTTGCTTCATACTTTATGAGGCAGATATTTTTCTAGTTGCGTATATTTTGGCTGCTTTGAAAATCCAAATTTTAAAAGGTAGGCTCGAACTGGGAAGTATATAGATGAACTACCACAATTTATCTGTAGAATAAAAAAGTATTCATATGTTTACTGAAGTCTAGTTCTTTAAAATAGCAAGTTTTTAATTCCAATTAGCAATTGGTTGTATTCTAAAATAGGTTTGTTTTTGTAATATTTCAGCTGCTAATCACTTTTCTCATGAATACATCAAAACAAGAGGCTGCATTCCATAACTTTTATTAAATGTCAACCTTCTAATGATTTTTAAGAGAACTGACTATTTTGATTGGGTAACTCAGATGGAGGGATTGTTTATTTTATTTGCATGTTTATTTGAAATAACTTTATTTTAGATTATAAAGTTTCAGATCAACTATAGGTAAAGATTCCCCTCGCACATATGTGCTAGTCGTTTCCAACTCTAAGGGGCGGTGCTCACCTCCATTTCAAAACCGAAGAGCCAGCGCTGTCCGAAGAAGTCTCCATGGTGATGTGCTGAAAATGCATGGAGCACTGTTACCTTCCCACAAAAGGTGGTCCCTATTTTTTTACTTGCATTTTTACATGCTTTAAAATTGCTAAGTTGGCAGAAGCTGGGACAAGTAATGGGAGCTCATTCCGTTACGCGGCGCTAAAGATTCAAACCACCAGATTGCCAACCTTTGTGATCTACAAGCTCAGCATCTTAGCCACTGAGCCACCGCATCCCTTAGATCAACTATAATTGGTTAAATTAATCATGACTCTAAAATAATTAAATTAGCGGGGAAATTAAAACAAGCAAAACATAGAATATGGGTAAAAATTTTTAAAGTTCAGGAATATTTATCAGAGTAGTATGAGGAACCTGACAATCAATTCCACCCATAGCTTGACTATGTACCTGTATTTTTAGGAGTATAAGACGCAATGGAGTATAAGACGCACCTTAGTTTTTGGGGAGGAAAATAAAAGAAAGCTGATTGGGGTGGATCTGCCTCCTGGAATACCCCCAATCAGCTGTTACCAAAGGTGAATTTTAGCAGCAGGTTCCTTTTTTATGAGCTCTGTGCCTTGCTTTTTTTTCTGCTTTTGAAACTTCTAAAACTTTGTTTCAGAAAAAAACTTTTTTTTTCTGCCTCTGAAAGCCTCCCAAACAGAGCTTCAGAAAAAAAATCTCTGAGGCTTTTTTTTCTGAAGCTCTGTTTGGAGACTTTTTTTCCTGAAGCTTCTTCCGGAAGAGGCTTTTTTACTGAAGCTTCTTTCAGAGACTTTTATTCTGAAGCTTCTTCCAGAGGAGGCTTTTTTGCTGAAGCTTCTTTCTAAAGCTTTTTTGCTGAAGCTTCTGAAGCTTCTTTCGGAGGCTTTTTTCAGCCTCTGAAATCTCTGTTTGAGAGGCTGGGTGGGGCTACATTGGGAGTATAAGACACACCCTGATTTTCACCCTCTTTTTGGGGGGATAAAGGTGCATCTGATACTTAAAAAAATATGGTATATACTAGTTGTTCCCAACTCTAGGGGCGGTGCTCATCTCCCTTTCAAAGCCGAAGAGTCAGCACTGTCCAAAGACGTCTCTGTGGTCATGTGGCCGGCATGACTAAATGCCAGAGGTGCATGAAACGCTGTTACCTTCCCACCAAAGGTGGTCCCTATTTTTCATGATTACTTGGAGTAGTCCCTGCAGTTATCTCGGCATGTTTCAAAAATATTTTCTAAGTACAGGTAGTCCTTGACTTACAATGGCAACTGGGACCGTAATTTCCATTGTTATGCAATGCATGGCTTAGTGATGGCAATTCCTGCAGTCCTTGCAGCAATCATTAACCGAACCCCACTATCATTAGGTGAGACAACTTTCTGCCAGCTTCCCACAACCAAAGTCAATAGGAAGCTGGCGAAAAGTTGCAAGTCCCAGATGAGCAAGCAGGCAAGTAGCTAATGCCGGGTGGAGCAGGAATTGTGCAGCTTGTGAGGAAGGCTCAGGGAGGTAAAAGAGTAATGCAGCACAGGCTGGGAACACAGGATTTCAGAGGTGCATGAGGAGTGCAGCATACATTGGGAAGTGGGTGCAAAGGGGTGAGAGGTCTAGCATTGGTCAGGGAAGGTGCACAAGTGGCTGGTGTGGTGCAAGCAAAGAAGAGGTGAGCATGTGTCGGTGGGTGAGATTAAGCCCAGCACTTTGCAGCATTCTCTGCTGACTTCATCATTTACTTTCTGCATAAGCCAGCAAGAAAGGTTCCAAATAACAATTAGGTAATTGCACAGGGCTGCACTCAGCTGTAAGTGAAAAATCAGTTGTCAAGTCCCTTGATCACAATCATATGACCGTGGGGTGTGTGTGTGTGTGTGTGTATGATGGGACGGCCTGAACATGGAGGACTGGTTGTAACCACCATTTGTTCAGCGCAATCCTATATTTGAACAGTTGTTGAAGAATGGTCATAGGTGAAGTAGTATCTGTATTCAGAAGTGATGCAAGCACACTGTATGCTATTCAATAAAGTACTCTGGCTTTTTTAACTTAAAGAGCCTTTGGTGGCGCAGATTGCTAATGCACTGGCTAAGTGTCTCCACTTAAGTCCAGCTGCTTGCAATTAGTG
>JANHFM010420821.1:0-12746 GCA_032468115.1 Grayia smithii
TTTATTGTTAATACTAGTATGGTAAAAAGTGTGCGGGAAAACTATATAGTTAGAAAGGACACTTTTAGGGGTGTGGTAATTAATTAATATTAAAAGCTAGGATAAAATTTAATTAGCTTAGATTAACAATAATCTTGTAGGGTTGTATGAAGAGTTGAGGGTAAAACTTTATTGTTATATTGGTATGATAAAAAGGTGTGCGGGAAAACTATATAGTTGGAGGAGGGGATAATATGTGAGAGAGAGAGGTTAATATAGGTTTTTGGGAGATTAATTTTTATTGATTTTTCGTTGTTTGCTTAAGAAGTGAGAGGGCAAAAATTTTGTGAAAGATAAGCGGCGAACTTATAATAAAAAAATAATAAAGAAATTGGATCAAGGAAAAAATATGTCTAACAAGCATTAAGGAAATGTATCCCATTGGGAAATATGCCAGATCAAGAACAGGGCTCCACCCGGACTAGATGGTATACCCCGGTGAGGGGAACGGTAACGAGCATATATGGGTGTCAGGTGAAAGGTAGAGAAAAAAAAGACTACCAGGGGTGGATCTAGCAGAGCTGATAAGAACATGAGGTGATATGTACCAGTATAAAGGGTGCGACCAAAGGCCTTGGAAAGAGCTAGTAGGGCGGGGTGGTTCCGGACCGTCGAGAAGACCTTGAAGGTGTAACCAGCGGCCTTGGAAAGGACATTTTGGGAGGGGTTACAATATATGGACGTGAGAAGCGGGACTGCCGTACTTTAAGTGGAAGGATAGAGGGTTTCACGGGAAGGGTTACATTATTATACACCATTAGGAACGGGATATTCATGATTGCTAATAATAGATAGCCGTGTTGTCATGGAACTTTTGAGAAATGAGGGGGTAAATCTTATGATGAAGACCAGATTTTTATATTAAAAAATTAAATGGTAAATCTCGCTTGATAGGCGTGAGGCAAATCATTAATGTATGATTAAACATAGTGAAATAAATACAAGAATATAAGAGATACATTAATATAGAATGTTGGTATGTGTTTGTGGGGGGGGGTAGGGGGGGGGTCCTGAGAGGGCTTTATTTTTTTGGTGGCTGGAGTTATTTCAAAGAGTAGTTTAATGTAAAATACTGGTTTTGGGGACCAGAGATGGGTTGTCTCTCTTTGATGTTCTAGGGGTCAAGGCCCAGTTTTGGTTTACAAGAACAATGCTTTAGGTTTAAGCTACTAGAACAAGTGGTGATTGAGATTTTATTTTCTGATCAACCTAGCAGTGGGTTAATGACGAAAAATGAGAAGTACATGATTGAGGTGATTTGTCCAATAAGGGTGAATGGGGGTTCTACTGGTTTGGTGGCTGTTCATGTGATTATGGTGAATGTGGCAATTAGTGTCCAAAATAGGATTTGGGCTAATGGGCGGAATGTTATTGATCGAATGTTTGAGGTGTGGGTAAATGGTGCTGTTATTAAAATTGTGACGGATAAGATTAGGGCTAGAGTTCCTCCAAGTTTGTTTGGGATAGATCGGAGGATTCCGTAGGCAAATAGGAAATATCACTCTGGTTTGATATGTTGTGGTGTTACTAAAGGGTTTGCCTTTAGGAAGTTTTCTGGGTCGTTAAAGATGTTTGGGGTAAATGATATAATAATGAATATAATGGTTATTATTACGGTTAATATTAGAATGTCTTTGTGAGAGTGGTAGGGGTGGAATGGGATTTTGTCGATGTCTGAGTTGGTCCCTAATGGGTTGCTAGACCCTTCGTTATGAAGTAGTATAATGTGGATTGATGAAATTGAGATGATGGCGAATGGGAGGATGAAGTGGAGGGCGAAGAATCGGGTTAGTGTTGGGTCGTTGATTGAAAACCCCCCTCATAATCAGGTTGTTAGGGTTGTACCTAGGTATGGTACAGCTGTTAGGAGGTTAGTAATGACTGTGGCTGCTCAGAATGATATTTGTCCTCATGGGAGGACATAGCCAAAGAATGCTGTTGCTATTAAGATAATTAATAGAGTGGTGCCTGATAGTCATACTTCTTTGTTTAGGTAGGATCCGTAGTATAGGCCACGTGCAATGTGGATGTAGATGCAGATGAAGAATATTGAAGCCCCGATTGCGTGAAGGTTTTGTATTATTCATCCATAAGGGACATCTCGTGTAATGTGGATGATAGATGAGAAGGCTAAGTTGATGTTGGCTGTGTAGTGGATGGCTAGGAAGAAGCCTGTTATGATTTGTAAGGCTGAGCAGGATATTAGTATTGATCCAAAGCTCCACCATGTTGAGATATTTAACCCCACTGGGAGTAAACCAAGTAGAAGAAGTGTGTGTTGGTTGGGCATGTTTTTGTAGTTGATTAACAACGGTGGTTTTTCGGGCCACAGGTCTCGTTTAAAGAGCGAAAACTATGTTTTTTATTAATTATTTGTCTGTTATTGTTTTGGCTTTTGTTCTGCTCGGCGTTGTAATTTTGGGTGTGGCTTCTGTGCCGTATCAGGGGGTTATTGCTCTTATGGTTGTTTCTTTTTTTTGTTGTGTTTATATGGTTGTTATTGGTCGCACATTTGCTGCTTTGGTGATATATATCGTGTATTTAGGGGGTTTGGTTGTAGTTTTTGGTTATTGTGTGAGTGTTGAGAAGGATGTGGTAGATGCTTTTAATGTCGGTGGGCTTAAATGTTTTTTTGTCTTTATGATTATTTTGGTTTCTTTGTGGGTGTGTTTGGTGTTTGGGGTCGGAGGTTTGTTCGTCTATACGGGTTTTGAGGATGTAGTTTGTTTAGAAGTAAATGGTGGTGGGGTATTTTATTTTGATGGGGGTGTTGGCTTGATAATGTGTTCGTGGGGTTTGTTAGTGGTGTTATTTTCTATTATGGCTATTTTGGGTTGATCTCGGTTGGCTGGATTTCGGCCTTTTAGATTAGGGTGGTTAATAGTGAGATGGCAGTGGTTATTGTAAAAGTTAGTATATAGTTTTTGATAGTATTTTTTTGTTGTGTTGATAGGTGGATTATAGGGGTTATTGAATTTGATAGTCCGCTGGGGCCTCAGTTTTCCATGGTTCATAGGTCGATTAGTTCTGTTGAGGTTTGTTGGCTGATTGATAGTGTATTAGCGGTGATGGATCGGTGTGGAATATTGAAGAATGCTAGTTGATTAAAGAAGATATTTGGTGTGTTTGGGGTCTTAGGGCTTGAGTGTTGGGTTGTATAGGAGAGATCTATTGATAGTGTAAGTCCGATTAGTGTGGCGATTAGTGCTAGTAGTTTGATTGTTTTTGGTATGGTTGTTGATGTTGTTGTTTGTAGGGTTGAGATTTTTGTTATGGTTCCGGCTATGATGGATATTACTATGAGTCGTGATAAGGGGTTGGTAATGTTTTTTGTCTCTTTGTGTGTGTTGTGGTTGTTTCGTGGGTGGCTTGTTAGTGTACTGGTGATAGTTTGTGTGCTGTAGATGGCAGACAGGGTGGTGGCGATTAGTGTAATTGTTAGTGTTCATGAATTGGTGTGTGAGTTTGCTATTGTTTCAATAATAGTATCTTTTGAATAGAATCCGGATAGGAATGGTATACCCATTAGGGAGAGGCTAGCGATTATTAGGAATGATGCGGTTATTGGTGAAGTTTTTAGTAGGCTGCCCATTTTTCGAGTGTCTTGTTCGTTGTTTAGGTTGTGAATGAATGAGCCGGAGCATAGGAATAGAAGTGCTTTGAAGAATGAGTGGGTGATTATATGTAGGAATGCCAAAGTGGGTTGATTAAGTCCAATTATTGTTATTATTAGGCCTAGTTGGCTGGTGGTTGATAGTGCAATGATTTTTTTGATGTCTAGGTGTGTTGCTGCTGCTGCTGCAGCAAATATAGTTGTTGTTGCTCCGATAATTAGACAAATAGTTGTTGTTTTGTGGCTGTTTTGTAAGATTGGGTTTAGTCGGACTAGTAGAAATACCCCAGCTACTACTATTGTGCTGGAGTGAAGGAGGGCGGATACTGGCGTTGGGCCTTCTATGGCTGATGGTAGTCATGGGTGGAGCCCGAATTGTGCTGATTTTCCTACGGCTGCGGCTATAAGTCCTGCTATTGGGGCGGTGGCTGTTGTTTCGTATTGGGTTATAAGCTCTTGTATGTTAATTGATGATGTAGTTATTAGTCAGGCGGTTGTTAGGATAAGACCGATATCTCCGATACGGTTGTAGATAATGGCTTGTAGTGCTGCTGTGTTGGCGTCTTGGCGTCCATGTCATCAGCTGATTAAAAGGAAGGATATGATTCCTACGCCCTCTCAGCCAATAAATAGTTGGTATATGTTGTTTGCTGAGATAATTACCAGTATTGCTAGTAGAAAGATTAGTAGGTATTTAATGAATTTGTTTGTGTTAGGCTCGGATTTTATGTATCAGGTGGAAAATTCTGTGATTGACCATGTAATAAATAGGGCGATTGGGATAAACAGTAGTGATAGTGTGTCTAGTGAAATAGAGATGTTTATATTTTCTGTTGTTATAGGGATGATTGGTGTGGATGAGAGTGTTAATTCTTTGTTGTTTTTCAGGAGGGGGTTGATTGGGATTAGGCTGATTAGGAATAGTAGTTTGAGGTTGTTTTTGGTGGTGTGTGGTTTTATAATGGAGACTATTAGGGACAGGAAAATTGTTATGATGATTGTTGGTGTAATTGTGCTCATATTCTACTACTTGGATTTGCACCAAGAGTTTTGATGCCTAAGACCAGTGGAATACTATTATCCTTTAGTAGAGGGGGCTGGGGGTTAATTCCAGGTTAAAGAGTTAGCAGGTCTTATTACCCCCTCATTGGTGTGTGAGGAGTAGGCTCCTAATGTCAGGGTCACAGCTTGATATTTTTTTTAAATTACGCACACTAGATTACTAATTCTGGTTTTATGGAGATTAGTATGAGTGGGGCTATGTGAAGTATCATTAAGAGATGTTCTCGTGAGTGTGTTGGTTGGGTTGGTGTGTTTAGTATTGGTGTTCCTGTTTGTGTTGATAGGAACATGTGAAGTGAATATGATGCTGTAATTAGTATAGATAGGCCAAATATAATGATTGTTGTTGGGCATCAGTTAAACAGTGATGATGCGATTAGTAGTTCTCCTGTAAAGTTTATGCTTGGTGGGGTTGCGATGTTTATTAGGTTGGCTAGTAGTCACCAGGTTGTGGTTATAGGTAAGATATTGTGGAATCCTCGTGTGAGGGTTATAATTCGGGTATTGGTTCGTTCGTAGGTAGTGTTGGCTAGGCAAAATAGTATTGATGAGGTGAACCCATGGGCGATTATTAGGGCTATGGCCCCTGATAGGCTTCATTGTGTTTGGATTATAATTGCGGCGATCACTAAGCCTATGTGGCTGATTGAGGAGTATGCAATTAGGGATTTTAGGTCGGTTTGTTGAAGGCAGGTTAGGTTGGCTAGTGTGGCCCCTCAAAGGGCTAATACAATAAATGGTAGAAATGTGTCTGTTTTTGTTGTTGGTAGGGTTTGGGCTATTCGGATGACCCCATATCCCCCAAGTTTAAGTAGAATTGCGGCTAGTACTATGGAGCCTGCGATTGGGGCTTCTACGTGGGCTTTTGGTAGTCATAGGTGTAGGCCGTAGATTGGTATTTTTGCTAAGAAGGCCCCTAGGCAGGCTATTCAAAGTATTAACTCTGTTCATTGGTTTATTGGTTGGGTAGTTTGTGTGAATAGTGTTGGTGTGTTTGTTATATTGTTTAAAAAGAGAATTGCAGTTAGTAGTGGTATTGATGTGGTTAGTGTGTATAGCATGAAGTATGTGCCTGCTGTCAGTCGCTCTGCTTGTTGCCCTCATCGTGTAATTAGGATCAGGGTTGGGATTAGGGTTGCTTCGAATATTACATATATTAAGGTTAAGTTGTAGGCTGTAAATGTTAGTGAAATAAACAGTTGTAGTAGTACTAGTGTGGTTAAAAATGTTCGTTGTCGTTGTATTGGTTCTTTAGTTATTGTGTTTTGGCTAGCTAGAATTGTTAGTGGTAGAAGTCAATAGGATAGTGAAAATAAAGGGGCTGAGACATGGTCTAGTCGTAGGTGTGTGTTAGAGGTTGGTTCTAGAAGGATTAGGCTTATCAGGGCGAGTATGAATGTGTAGGATGTTGTTGTTTGGTATAGTATTTTTGGTTTAACTAATATGGTAGTTGGGATTAATATTATTGTTATATAGATGATTTTTAGCATTATAGTAAGTTTAGATTTTTTAGGAAGTCGCTTCCGTGGGTTCGTGTGATCGCTACTACTAGGCTTAATCCCACTGCTGCTCCACACACTGAGATTGTTAGGAGAATGATTGGTATTGGGGTTTGTGATAGGGCTAATGATGTGGAGGTGAATACGACTAGTATTGTGAATAGGATAAGTATTATTGTTTCTACACATATTAGGGCTAGTATAAGGTGTTTATGTTGTAGTGATAGGCTGGTTATAGTTAGTATAAAGGCTGTGTATAGTGTGGTTTTTGTTAGTTCCATTACTTTGACTTAAATTTGTAAGTTCTTTTGAGTCGAAATCAAATGTCTTATTAGACTATCAAAGTACTCTGTTCATTCTAGTCCGCCCTGCAGTCATTCGTATAGTAACCCTAATGTTAGTACTGCTAGAAGTGTGGTAATTAGGGCGATTGTGATGTTGGGGGGGTTGGTGTTAATACTTCATGGAATTGGGAGAAGTAGGACGATTTCTAGGTCAAACAAGATAAATAGGATTGCTACTAGGAAGAATTGGATTGAGATTGGGGTTCGGGCGTTTCCTAATGGGTCAAATCCGCATTCGTAGGGTGAAAGTTTGTTAATGTCTGGTTTTTTGATGGAGTGGGTGTTGATTGTGTATAAAAGTGTTGCTGTTAGTAGGGAGATAAGGACAAGGGTAATTAGGTTTATTATTTCTTCCCGTGTGGGGCTTAATGCTTGGAAGGCATTTGTACATCTATACTAAAGAAATAGGAGCCTCATCAGTATACTGATACATACAGGAATAGTCATACAATGTCAACGAAGTGTCAATATCAGATTGCTGCTTCATATCCGAAGTGGTGTGAGGTTGTAAAGTGGTATTTAGTAAGGCGTAGTAGACATACTATAAGGAAGGTGGTTCCAATTATGACATGGAGGCCATGAAAGCCGGTGGCTACAAAGAATAGTGAGCCGTAGACGCTGTCTGAGATTGTGAATGGGGTTTCTATATATTCTGATGCTTGTAAGGCTGTGAAGTAAGCACCAAGGGCGATTGTGGTAAGTAGTGATCATGTTGCTTCTTTTTTTTTACCCTCTATTATTGTGTGATGTGATCAGGTGACTGTTGCTCCTGATGATAACAGTACTGCGGTGTTTAGTAGAGGTACCTCTATTGGGTTTAGAGGGGTAATACCTGTTGGTGGTCATTGTGCTCCTAATTCTGGAGCCGGAATAAGGCTTACGTGATATAAGGCTCAGAAGAATCCCAGGAAGAAGAATACTTCTGATGTGATAAACAGGATTATGCCATAGCGTATGTTTTTTTGTACACCCTTGGTGTGATGTCCTTGGTAGGTGCTTTCTCGTACTACATCTCGTCACCATTGAATTATTGTGAGTATAAGTGTTAGTAATCCGAGTTTAAGTACAGTAGAAGAATGGGTGTGGAATCAGATGGCCAACCCAGAGGCTGTAAGTATGGAGCCCATGGCTCCTGTTAGAGGCCATGGGCTCGGGTCCACTAGGTGGAATTGATGAAGTTGGTGGGTCATTATGTGTTTTCTTCTAGGTAAAGGATAATTAGTAATACGAACACATAAGCTTGAATGCAAGCTACTGCTAGCTCTAGAGTGGTTAGTAGGAATAGTAGAGTTAGGGTTATGGTGCTTAATACTGTGTAGGTGTTTATTAGATTTAGTGTGGCTGTGCTAACCATGGTTAGTAGTAGGTGGCCGGCTGTAATGTTGGCTGTGAGTCGGACACCAAGGGCGATTGGTCGTATTAGTAGACTGGTGGTTTCAATTATAACCATAAATGGGATTAGGGGTGTTGGTGAGCCTTCTGGTAATATATGGGCTAGTGTTGTTGCTGGTTTTTTTATTGCTCCAATTGTTACGGTAGTCATTCATATTGGAATGGCTATTGCTATATTTATAGATAGTTGGGATGTTGGTGTAAAGGTGTATGGTAGAAGTCCTAAAATGTTTGAAAATAAGATTATTATTAATAGGGTTGTAAGGATTCGACACCATTTTTGTCCTTCTAGTGTGAGTTGGTTGATCATATTTAGTATAATTTTTTTTAATAACCATATGGTGGCTGTTGTTAGTCGGTTTCCTAATAGTTTTGGTTTGTTATGAATTATAAGGATTGGGACTATTATAGATAGGAGGGTTGTTGGGGTTGATATTAGTTCTGGGCTTGTGAATTGTTCAAATATGTTTATAGTCATAGTGGTGTGTGGGTTGGTTTATTTGGTTTTGTTTGTTGTTTTTTTGGTGGGCTTGTTATTTTAAAAGTTGTTGTTTTTTGTGTTATAAGGTGGATTATGGTTCATGTTCATATGAAAGTTATAAGGGTGTATACTGTGTCTAGTTGTGGCATATCACTAAGGAATGTGATTCTTCTTCAGCTTAAAAGGCTGATGCTGTATAAAGCTTCTTAGTGATTGTTCTGAAGTTAACCATAATTCGAAGTGGTGGAGTGGGGTGGCTTCTACTGCAATTGGTATGAAGCTGTGGTTTGCTCCGCAGATTTCTGAACATTGGCCGAAAAACACCCCTGTTCGTGATGTGGTTAATGGTAGTTGGTTTAATCGTCCTGGGACAGCGTCTACTTTAACTCCAAGTGAAGGGACTGTCCATGAGTGTAGTACATCTTCTGCGGTTACCACAATTCGGGTTTGTAATCCTGCTGGTAGTACTATTCGGTGATCTACTTCGAGAAGGCGTGGGGATCCTTTTTGTAGGTCTGTTGTTTGGATTATATACGAGTCGAAGGAGATTTTAGTTTCGTCTGAGTATTCGTAGTTTCAGTATCACTGGTGTCCTGTCGCTTTAATGGTAAGGTATGGGTCGAATACTTCTTCTATTAGATATAAAGATCGTACTGATGGTAGGGCTGTTAAGATTAGGATTATGATAGGGGCAGCAGTTCAGGCTGCTTCTAGTTGTTCTACTTCTTCTGTCGGGTCGTTGTGAGTTAGTCCTGTTATTATTGCGGTTATAGCGAATATTGTGATTACTAATGATATCAAGCATGTGAGTAGTAGGACGTGGTCGTGTAGGAAAACCACCTCTTCTATTGTAGGTCCTATGGCTTCTTGTAATGATAGTTGGGCCGCATGTGGCATTGAGTACCACAGAAGCTGTGATTTGGCCGTGACAGGGCCATGTAATGTGTTTACTAGGTTCTCGGGAAGAAAGCATATTATGCGGTTAACTTGAAATTAACAGATGGCAGTTTTGAGTCTGCCTTTTCTCGGGCCATGGTCATTCTATGTATGAGATGAGTTCGCGGATTGGGGCATATGAGTTGTTTAGTATAAATGTTGGTTCTGTGTGTGTGTGGTGGGGTGGGGGTGTTCCGTAGAATCATTCTACATGGGTTTTTTTCCCCAGGGGTATGTTAAACACTCGTTTGCATGTTAGTGCTTCTCATACAATGAATAGGGACATTAGGACTGCTGCTATGGAGATTGTTGACCCAATTGATGATACTGTGTTTCATAGTGTGAATGCGTCTGGGAAATCAGAGTATCGTCGTGGTATGCCAGATAAGCCTAGAAAGTGTTGTGGAAAAAATGTTATGTTTACTCCAGCAAACATAACTCAGAATTGAGTTTTAGTTAGGGTTTGGTTAAGTGTGTATCCAGTGAATAAGGGGAATCAGTGGGTAAGTCCGCCTATGATGGCGAATACTGCCCCCATGGATAACACATAGTGGAAGTGTGCTACGACGTAGTATGTGTCGTGCAGTACGATGTCTAATGATGAGTTTGCTAGAATGATTCCTGTTATACCGCCTACAGTGAATAGGAAGATAAACCCAAGGGCTCAGTAGATTGGGGTATGTCATTTAATTTGGCCACCTGCTAGGGTGGCTAATCACCCAAACACTTTGATTCCTGTTGGGATTGCAATGATTATGGTTGCTGCTGTAAAATAGGCGCGGCTATCAATATCTAGGCCTACTGTAAATATATGGTGGGCTCATACAACAAAGCCTAGTACTGCGATAGATATTATTGCTCAAATTATGCTTGTATATCCAAATGTGTTTTTTTTTCCTGTGTAGAATGTGATAATGCTGGATACCATTCCGAACCCGGGCAGGATGAGGATGTAAACTTCTGGGTGACCGAAGAATCAGAATAGGTGTTGGAATAGTACCGGGTCTCCTCCTCCGCAGGGGTCGAAGAATGATGTGTTAATATTTCGGTCGGTCAGTAATATAGTAATTGCTGCTGCTAGTACTGGGAGGGCTAGGAGTAGTATAATGGCTGTGATTAATACTGATCATACAAATAAAGGTATATTAAATATTGGTATAGATTTTGGTTTTATGTTGATGCATGTTGTGATGAAGTTGATTGCTCCCAGGATGGAGGAGGCCCCTGCCAGGTGTAGGGAGAAGATTGCTAGGTCTACTGAAGGTCCAGAATGTACCAAGTTTCCCGATAGTGGTGGGTATACTGTTCAACCTGTTCCGGCGCCTGCTTCTACGTATGAGGATGATAGTAGTAGAAGTAAGGCTGGTGGTAGAAGTCAAAAGCTTATATTATTTATTCGTGGGAAGGCTATATCTGGGGCTCCAATTATAAGTGGAATTAGTCAGTTACCAAACCCGCCGATTATAATGGGTATGACTATAAAGAAGATTATAATGAATGCGTGGGCTGTTACTAGAACATTAAATACTTGGTCGCTGCCAAATAGCGAGCCTGGTTGTGCTAATTCTATTCGTATTAGAACGCTCAGGCATGCTCCAATTAGGCCGGATCATGCGCCGAATAAGAGGTATAGGGTTCCAATGTCTTTGTGGTTAGTTGAGAATAGTCAACGGGTGATAAACACAGGTAGTATGGCTGATTAAAGCGGCAATCTGTAAAATTGCACATGAGAAGGTCTCTACTGCGGGCTCCGAGGTGTATGTAACATGTCAGACTGCAAATCTGAAGTAGGCAGGCTGCCCGGGGCTTCTCCGTTTTTTTTCCCCCGCTAAAAACGGAGAAGCTAGATTAAAGTCCGTCGGCTTGGACAACTAGCTGTTAATTAGTGTTTTGTGGGATCGAGGCCCACTAGTCTAGAGAGTTTTAGTTTAATTAAAATACCTGTATTGCAAACAGGTGATGTGGTGAATCTGCAGACTCTGGGCAGAAACTAAAGGTGTCTTTTTTGGGGGCTTTGAAGGCCTCTAGTTTGTATAACTTAAGTTTCTAAATGTTTGGTGATAGGGGTAGAAGTAGTGCTGTTATTATTGTTAGTGTGGCAGTGGTTATTGGGTGTTTTTTGTTGTGTGTTCGTCATTTTAGTGGTATTAGGGTTGTATGGGGTGTTATAGTTATTGATGAGATATAGATTAGTCGTATGTAAATGTATAGGCTGATTAGGGAGGTTATGGCTATTGTGGTAGCTTCGATGGCTATGTTGAAGGATATTATTTTATTTAGGATTAACCATTTTGGTATAAACCCTGTAAGTGGAGGGAGTCCCCCTAATGATATGATTGTTGTTGAAAGGGTTATTATTAGGTAGGGGGATGAGGTTCATGTGGTTCCAATATCTTTGATTGTTGTTGTTGATGTAATGTTTATGGATAGGAAGATTGGGGTGGTGGCTATAGAGTATACTATAAATGTTAGGGTTGAGATGTTTGGTGCTATGGTTATTGTTGCTAAAATTCATCCTGTATGGGCGATTGATGAAAAGGCTATTAGTTTTCGTAGTTGTGTTTGGTTTAGGGCTCCGAGCCCGCCTACTATAATGGATAGGACTGCTGATGTGAGTAGGGTGGTTATGTGGGTTATGTTGTGTATTGTTAGTATGATGGTTAGTGGTGCGATTTTTTGTCATGTTAGAATGATTAAGGCGGTTATGGTTGTTGTGCCTTGTGATACTTCTGGAAGTCAGAAGTGGAACGGTGCGGCTGCTATTTTTATTATAAGGGATAGGGTGATGATTGTTGTTGCCCCTGGTTCTGTTGTTATGTTGGTTTCTCAGTTTGATGTGTTTATAGCGTTTATTGTGGCTGCAAATAGTATAGCGGTGGAGGCTAGGGTTTGTGTGAGAAAGTACTTTGTTGCGGCTTCTGTTGCTCGTGGGTGGTTTGGTTTTGAGATTATTGGGAGTATTGATAGGGTGTTGATTTCTAGGCAGACTCAGGCTATTAGTCAGTGTGTTGTCGTTGTAATTATAATGGTGCTTATTGTGATGCTTGATGAGATTATTATTAGGGATACTAGGTTTATTAGTAGGGGCCTTGTGGCATTTTCGGGGTATGGGCCCGATAGCTTGATTAGCTTACCTTACTTAGAGAGTAGTATAATGGTAGTATTGAAAGTTTTGGGCTTTCAGGTTTAAGTTCGACTCTTGACTTTCTAGGGTATTAAGGAGATGATTTGAACATCTGTGTTGAGGTTTTAAGCCTTTTGCACGGCCGGATTGTGCTACCTTAATTAGTTAGAAAGGACACTTTTAGGGGTGGGGTAATTAATTAATATTAAAAGCTAGGATAAAATTTAATTAGCTTAGATTAACAATAATCTTGTAA
>JANHFM010420846.1:0-12741 GCA_032468115.1 Grayia smithii
CTGAGGTGGTGGAGGGCAGATTTCTTAAACAAAACAATTTATGATTAGAACTTGTTTAGGATTAGAGCTGAAAATTATCTCATTTCTACTTCACCCAAAGAAGATTAATCCTAAGTATTTTGTTAGAGGGCTTTTATGTTAAATCTTTTCTCTATTGTGATTAAGAATGCCCTAATCACAAAGAGATTGGAATTCTAATTATATTTGTATGACACAATTATCAGGGCTGATTTTACATCAGGCTTTCAATTGAGATATAGGGTGAAATTTGCTTCATCCAGTTGGTAAATGGCTGTGTAGCAGAGTTGGCAAATAAAGAAATAAAATATCATAATCTCAAATAATCTTTAGATTTGTAAAGGTTTTCCGTACATTTGATTATGATATTCTTCTCTCTGGCAACTGAGGCTTACAGAAATTTGTGGCTCTCATTTTTCTCGACTGCTGATGTCCCCAAGTGATCCTGGGGAACTAGTTTTATGTACCACAGCCATAAGATTCTGCTGATTCACAGGCTTCTAAACTTATTGCTGTCAGTCATATTTGCATTAAGTTTCAGGAGATATTTGTTTATTTGACAATGTTTTGCAGATAAACATTTATGTTAATAATGAAACAACATGCATAAATTACTCATGTTCAAAATTAAATAGCAATCAGATTCTGATAATAGTAATTTAATAATAAGTCTAAGGCACAGGACATGCAATTAATCCACAAATGCTCTGTGAAAGAAGTTTGAAATATTTTCCTAAAGAAAAATGCTATAACCATAAGACTGATGCTACTACTGAGAAACAGTGACTTTATATCTCAGTTGTCCCCACTCATTTTATGGAAGTTGAGTACCACTAACACCTTATTCATGTAAACTGGCTGACTGCAATTAGACATCTGCAGGTATCCAAGTTCCAAACTATATAGGTTTTATAGATCAACACCAAGAATTGACCTAGAAATCTATTGGGAACCAGTGACAGGCCCTATATGCTATTCCTTCCTTTGCCAGTCTCTCATTGACTGTGGGGTAGGCTACTTGCATAGTAGGCTGCTCAGATAGGTCTTCAGTCATTACAACATAGAGTTCGCTTTCCACGATGATACAGAATGTCAGGATTGACCAACTGGGGAACATATAATAATAACAACAAAAACAACTATAGATATCATTTCCTATCAGACCATAGCAAATCTTTTATCTATCTTTCTCTCAGTCATTCTTTTTTGCTATCTGTTCTCACATTTGTCTTCATATCTTCCCATCTGTTTTTCCACAAACTAATATTTCAGGACCCACTTTTAAATCATGATATCTGTTTCTTCCAATTCTAACCCTTTGCTGTTACCTAGTACTCATAATTCATCCTTAAACATTTCACCAGAAAACTCTCACAAAAGAGCCATTTGTTCCCTGTTGATCACACTAGAACTTTACTACAATCATGAAACTCTCAATGGTACTCATAAAACAACTACAGTAAAAGACATATACGATCAAAACCAATTAAACAGTTACAAACTCAGTTAGAACAACACCTACCGTGTTTCCCTGAAAATAAGACCTGGTCTTATTTTCTTTTGGGCCCCAAAATAAACACCAGACCTTATTTTGGGGGGATGTCTTAGAACTATAACAGCCAGGCCTCTCAGGCCTTGACACCTGTTGCACTGCTGCTTGACTTCTTCTGTGGCCGCTTGCGGCCAGATACCGCATGGCTCGTCATGCCGGTGCCATTGCTCGCAGTGAGAGGCTGCATGGCATATCACGCCACTGCACATGCAAGTGGCAGCAGCAGCACAACGTGGCACACAGTGTCCTGCTGCGAGCAGCGACACCGGCACAATGAGCGTTGCAATGTCCTGCTGTGACTGGTGGCACCAGCATGATGTGTCACATGGCTTCCAGCAACAAGCAGCCACAAGTGGCCACAGAAGATGTCAGGCAGTGCTGGAATAATTATTTGGGAGTGGTAGGTTTGGCTGCGGCAGTCCTAAGGTAAGTGGGTGTGGGGCAATTCCACCCCCTATCCCCACCCTAGCTTGATTTTTACACATGAGCCTTGCCCCACCTTGTACAACCTGATGGTGGGTGGGGCTTAACTGGGGCTTATGGGGGGGGGTAGGGCTTATATTAGGCACAGTCGTGAAAATTGGGCTAGAGCTTGTTTTCCAGGTGGCAATTACATAAAATAGCAATATACAGTAAGTCACTGTTGCAAGATCATTTTACTTTAAGGCCAGAATTGGTAAAGCAGAAAGAGCCATCAAAGCTTTGTAGCAATGACATTTATACACTAATGAAATTTAACTGTATTGCTATTTGCATATATAAAAGTACTTTGCAGTATTGATCATAAATTAGATTAAGCTGGACAAGCTGATATTGAACTATAGTATGTGGAAAGGCCACCAATTAGCACAAAGACAGGTAACCAGTTGAAATCATTCATGTAATCCAGGCAAAGTTTATTCATTCACCATAATGTTTGCTTATCTACGAACTGAACAAAATTAAGATTTAATTAATGCAAATGTAGTTAGGATGCCTCCCAGATTTCTGCAATTTTAGAAAGGAATGAAGACATGCCTTGTAACCTGCATATTAAAATAGTTACATTTTATTTCAATATATTTCTTATCAATTTATAAGTGGTTTTTTCACATTTATTGTAAATTAACTGACTTGGAAAAATTTGTGGAAGGACAGAATATACTGTATCTATTATTTTCCAATAAAATATTTATACATAAATAGAAAAAAGTGAATAATTTCTCCTTAATGAATTAACTAGGAGCGATGTAATGATCCAATGGTCCTCTTAAGCAGCAGAAATTCTGAAACTTCTTCCAATGAGTTTTTTTACTATGTTAAGAAATCTGTATGGATGTCTCCATGCAAGTACCAAAAGTCAAAGATGAATTCCGTAGATTTGCATGCTTTTATTCTGTGTAAATTCACTTAGGTTGCTTAAGACACAAGACTCAAAGCAAAGAACCTTTGTAATATAACAAATGAAATTTTATCACTGAATTTGCCTAATGGGGAAAAGTCGGCAAAAGTATGCTATCCAATGCAGACTAGTAATTTGTGTGCCACAACTGAGGTGGAGTGACTGCTGTGAAGGAAACATAATAGCTGCTAAGGAAGGAACCAACTGATTTTAAGGGTAATGCTGTATTTCCTTTTACCCTTGGATTGTTGAGAAGAATTTTTTGTACATAGTAAAATTATCTTTTCTCATTACAGCATCAGATTAGACAAAGCATGCACAGCTCATGGGATCATAATGGGGCTTTTCAGAAGAAACTGCGTGCCATCAAAAAATGTTATCTAGGAAGACAGTCTTCAGATGTGCCTTACTTTTATTTTTTAGATATGATTAACGTCATCCTACTGAAGAAACTATAAACTTTGTACATAGCATGCAAACAATACCTTTACACCGTGGCTCAGGAAGCCATAATCCATTAACACAATTTGTTTGATGCAGATTGGAACCACAGCGGTACTGTACAGCCTGATTGTTCATAAACTGCTTTGAAGTTTCAACAGTTGGTTGAAAGTCTGCATACTGTGGACGTGTACAACTTCGTGGATTAACTAACAATTCAAATATTGTTACATAAGCATTTATATAATAAATCCATTATTCTTCCCTTTATTTATGTATTCCATTCTTCTTCTTCTAGATTATCTGACTTTATATTCCAAGTACATCTATCGAAAATATACTGATCAATATTTATAAACCAATATTTAATGGTTTATTCATCTGTTATCTACTCTGATTAACAGATTATAGACATCTCTTTCTACTCTCCTATATAGGATTTTAGATTTGATGTGCTCCTCAAATTAAACTTGAGACAGATAAGGCAGAGAGTTGCCGTTAATGAGGTGGATGGCATACAAGTTGGACTGATAAACAAACAAACAAACCAATAAATCAATAAACCTGGATAATCTTATCCCTTTCCTTTCTGTTCCCACTCTGAATTTCAAGGCTACCAGTTATAGATCTTCCCTATTGTGAGAAACATAGGAATCTTAATCTATGGTAGACTGTCTTGACAACCATTCAATTAAAAAGAAAAAGAAAACTATAGATCGACTCCTTCTTTCTGTGACAGCCCCTCAAGTATTGGGACACTGCGGTCATGTCACTCCTAGTCCTTCTCTTTGTTAGATTAGACATGCCCAGTTCCTGCATCCATTCATCATATGTTTTAGCCTCCAGCCCCCTAATCATTTTTGCTACTCTTCTCTACATTCTTTTTAGAATCTCAACATCTTGTTTTATGATGGTAACAAAACTGGATGCAGTATTCCAAATGTGGTCTTAACAAAGCAGTATAAAGCAGTACTAACACTTCATGTGACCTTGATAATATTCCTCTGTTGATATAGCCTAGGATTTCATTGACTTTTTGGGCAGCACACTACTGGCTCTTATTTAAGTGGTTGTCCACTGAGATGCCTAGATCCCACTTAAAATTACTGCTGTTGAGCTACATGCCACCTATTCTATACCTATGCATTTGATTTTTCTTGTCTAATGGTAAAGACATAATCCCACCAGGATTATATTTGGGATTGGATCATTTTCAAAAGCACTAAAATCTTTCTTTTTCATAGGCCCTGTGAAAATCCCCTTTAAATAGGGACAGACAGGAAAAATAAGGTGCCTGTGAACCATACTGGCATAAACCAATTCAATATAACCTATACCTTCTAGCAGCAATTCCCATTGTTATCCCACTAAATCATACTTCTGAGCAATCATGTCAATAATAAATACTGACCTATTCCAAGACAGGCCTAAAATTCATTTCTCTAGGTTTATCCGTTAGCTTACCAAGACATGAAGGTATTTCCCACTGCCCATGAAGACACTTAGCTGGGTTGGTCCCAATAATGACATATTGTTGTTGACATCTGTATTCCATAGTGTCACCATGCCTGTATCTGGATGACTTATCATGGACAACAAATCCATATTTAATTGTTGGAGGTTGTCCACAAGTTTTTGTTTCCTCTGTTGAAAGCAGCAGAAAATTATTACATAAAGGTATTAATAATTTAGCTTCTTCTAACAATTTGCCCCTTTGTTTCATATATCTAGTGTAACTCCATTATCAATCAATCAATTGATCAATCAGTAAAAATAAAACATTATGGACAGTTTTTATTTTTTCAGTTTTGTTAAAGCCTTTAATGTCTCTGACAGAAAGTTCTGATCAAATGAAGGAGGTAAATATAGGTGAACATCCACATACTACTGATAACTCTCAATTTGTACTATATTACCATGACTTAAATATTTTTATTGCTAATTATTTGAATTATTTGCTACAATTTTTTGTCAAGTTATTATTTAATTTGCAACATTAAAATCTCAAAACCTGAGGTGGTATTTTTAACATGAATTGGTGAACCAGCTAGCTACATTAAGCCCACAATCATTTTATTTCCAATACTTTGTCCCACATTTTACGAATATCATGCTACCTCTAGCAATGTCTGAGCTACCATTTGTTCTGATGGAGCTATGGAAATGCTACAAAGAGAAGGACAGCTTTCAATTTCTACTTCCTCTTGGAAGGAACGAAAACTCAAGTATTAGAACTAAGCCCAGGAATATATTCATGATTCATGAGATTATTAGAATTAATCAGAATACTTTAATTCTTCTATAATTTTGTTACTTAAACACTGGAAAGTAATCTCACCCCTTCCATTCTCTTCTAATAATGCATTGGAATCTATTTTGAAGGCAGATTCCAGTTTGCACACCATGGAACACTGCCCCTCACCACTCCCCCTCCCAGATACTGTAAGTGCAAGAAACTACCATGTTACATTTACAAGTCTGTCTGCTTATATTTCTTCTTGTGAACACATCTTTCAGGCAGCTGCTGCTTACCTTTACATGATGGTAAGGGTGCCCATTCACCATCCACACACTCTATGATTTTTGATCCATATAGTACAAATGAGATCTCACACTGAACTTCCAATTGATCACCATGCTGAAATATTGCTTTAGGTTCACCAGTAACTCTGCCATGTGAAATGATGGGTGATGCCGGACAAGGTTTAACATTTTCTAGAAAAAAGAGAATATCACTTTTATTTTGAGTGCTTACTCAAGTCCCAAGCAGATATGCTTGAATTTTATTATTGTTATATCTATTGCAACTATTACAACAACCTCAGGAAAAAAAAATAGGAGAACAGTAGTAGATGTTTGCTAAAAAGGTCAATATACGTATGGTGTCCAAGAGTATATATTAGAAATAACTTTAAAAACATAAATAAGTAGATTTTGTGTCTACTATTATTATCTGTTACTCCTTTCCTCCCTTCCCCCCAAAACAGATGCAAACAGATGTGGATTAATCTTGCAAATCTTTCAAAGACATGTGAGGTTGTAGTAATAGGTAGAACCTCTCTTTAGCATAGTGTAGATATGAGTTTCCAGTAATTGCCTTCTTTTAAGCTTGTGGAAAGTTAGAAGAGAATCAATTCTATTGACTTGGTACCAACCAATAGGGAGAAAAAAACAATGAATGAATGAATGAATGAACACAGGGATGAACATTGAAGGAAAGTATTAGAAAATTGGATGAAAGTGATATTTAGAACCAAGTGCTCAATTTTAATAAAAAGTAAAACTGAACATAGTCAAACATATATCTTAAACTCCTAGTAAGGAATCTGAAGAGGACAGTTGGCTAAATATCAGAGTAAAGACAGCTTCAGATTAAATACTGAAAAAAACCCTCAGAAACAAATAGCTTTTGTTTGTGAGTCTTCCCTGGCTGAAAGAAAAGGAACCTTTGATACCATCAATCACAGTAACATTCTGGACTAGTTTAGGAGCTTGAGAAACTGGGACAATTATTGAGGTGTTTCTTCTTATTCCAGGGCTGGTTCCAGTTAATATAGGGTGAACCTCTTGCTTTGTAGAGTGACTAAAGGGTTAAATATCTACATGAAGCTGTTGGGTAAGGTCATTTAGTAGCATTTGTGCAGTATTATATTTCAATTATACCTAGTTGTACATTCAGTCCCTAGTTGTTCAAGTGAAACTGTCAGAGTTTTGTCCCAATATCCAGATGACTATGAAGGTCTGAATGGGGAAGAACAGACTTCAGAACCAGCCTAGCAAGACCAAGTGGCTATGGATTATTGGCCTTATCAGTCTTAGAACTGGAAAGATATCAACCTTGACTCTGAGTGGAATTGTACTTCCTTGCTTGGGTTCAGTTCATACTTTCTGTACATATGGCTCCTACTTGAAGAGCAGGTGGCAACTGTGGCCAGGGAAGCTTTTGCAAAATTTCATCTTGCATGCCAATTGTGCTTGATCCTGGATCAGACCAAGAAACAGTCACCATAGAAGCCTATAACTCATTTTATTAATATTGGATATAGCAATAGAATCTTGCAGATATAGGTTTTTTTGCAGTGGTGGGTTGCCCCCGGTTCGGTCCGGTTCGCGCGAATAGGTAGCAGTGACGCTGTGACGTCACCGAACCAGTTCGCAGCATCCTGGACCCGGGCCCACCCACGCGCCCCAACTCACCTTTTTTTAAAAAAATCGCCGAAATTAGCGCTCTGCGCCTGCACAGAGCACTTTTTCGGCGATTTTTCTGAAATTAAAGCTTCTGTGCATGCGCGGTAGCGCGGTTTATGCGTGCGCGCTCGCTTTGCTCGTGTGCATGCAAATTTCATGCGCGCGCGTGCACACGCATGCATGAAGAGAACCAGTAGCAAAGGTGGGTAGAACCCACCCCTGGTTTTTTGCCTCCCCTTTCTTTTATATGTCATGTAAATTAGGCTTATTTTTGTATATTTTCCCCCTCATTAGGGCTTCTGCAATATTTACTTCCTCACTGATTTAGTAACAGCTCTTCTCTCCTTTGGGAGTTGGGCGGGATATAAATTGAAATAATAAATAAATAAATAAAACCTCTTTAGTTTTTAAAGGGGAACTTCTCACAGTCATTAATGCCTTAGTCACCTCCTGACTGAATTATGTACATGTGCTGTACATGAATTGTACATGAATTATGTACAATGTGCTGTACATGGGACTATGAAAATTTTGGAAAATTCACTTGGTCCCAAATGCAATGATGTGGGTAATTATGTACGTCTCTCATTTTGCCCATATGTCATATGTACCAGTGGTGGGTTTCTACCGGTTTGCCCTGGTGCAGGCAAACCAATAGTGGCAGTGGCAGGAGACTCCGCCCACCCACCTGGAGGTCATCATGGATGCTCTGTGCATGTGCAGAAGTGCCATGTGCGAGCGAAGTGAGCACACACGTGCACTCCTGGTTCCGAACCGGTAGCGAACGTAAAGAGGAACCCACTATTGATATGTACTCTGTGAGCTGTTGTGGCTCCCAATAGGCTTCAAAGTGCAATTGAAGGTGCTGGTTACCATCTATAAAGCCCTACATAGGATAGGATTGGCTACTTGTAGGGCCAACTGCTCCCAAGTATATATATTGATCTGATTTCCCTCAATGAAAAATGTCATCTTATGGCACCCAGGTTGCCTGCTTTTCTGAGGGATGCATCAACCTTTTTGGAAAAAGGTTTCCCACAATGTAAAATTGATCCCCACCTTAAACACCTTTAGAAAAGCAGCTAAGATCTTTCCTTTCCGCCTTTGGATCAGGAAAACCAGATTTCTGAAATGACGAGTTTCTTACCACCATTTAATTTTCTTGTAAGGTATTAATGGAATGTTTTTATTATTTGTTGATCATTTTATGTCTTTTTGTATCCTTCTTCTTGAGCAGGGGGTTATACTAGAAGACCTCCAAGTTCTCTTCCAACTCTGTTATTCTGTTACATATATATATATATATATATATATATATATATATATATATATATATTATTTATTATATTCTTAATTTTTTTTCTTTTCTATATCTGTTTTTTCATTCTTTTCTCCACTTTCTATTTTTCTTTTTTAGTTTATATTTTTTACTATTGTAATTGTAATCTTTTATAAAGTTTGATAAAAATTGTATGTTTAATGATTACAATAAAGAAATGGACTTCAAATACAGCTGTTACCCGTCAATACAAGAGAATTGCCATTTACAATTGCAATATATATTTCTGGTTTTGTGTACTGGTCAATTTAATATTACAATAGATTTGTAATTCTGCTATCTGACTTCTTTTTCTGCTTAGTCATGTTAAAAGTACATTCAAATGTCCTACTAATATAATGAAAAAGAAATAATCCCATTGCCTCTAAAATATAAAAAAACCATGAAAAACAATTAATATTATTATTAATATAAACATTTTCTTTTCACAATTTAAGAATACATTTCTGTTGTATATGTATAAATGAAGATGTGAGAGACCCATTCAATGCATCCTGCTTAGAGACATCTTACTGGCCACTGATTAGCTTTTCTCACACAATCTAGAAAACAGAACATATTTTTAGAAAAATCTATTCCCTAATTTCCCTCCTCCCACCTCAAATACAGTAATAATTCTTAAATTGCTCATTTTTACCTTTACATATTGGAGGCTGTGGAGACCATCCAAAGTGATAACATTGTGCAGATTCAGAGCCAACTCTTGTGAATCCTTCGTTACATTTAAAATGTACTACCATTTTATGCTGAAATATGTCCTCTCTTGGTTCAATTGTGCCATTTTCCAAAAATGGATTTTTACATACTATGGCTATACAAATGTTGAATAAAATAGAATAAGGTTATTTCAGAATAAAGCTGCTTGCCAGAAAGTTTGAGACACTTATGTTTATATATAAAATAAATATGATTTTATATTCCTTAAGTGCAATATGAGTTCTACTATATATTCCTGAGTTTCCCAATATTATACTGGAGTGAAGTGGTGGTGGAGATTGTCATCCAGGAATCCCTTATGGCTACTCTACAGGTCAACAGATGTGAGACCCTGTTCATTAAATTGCACTCTAGGGATTAACTGGGATTGTTGCTGTAGTTCCTGCTATACAATAATCTGAGCTCCTTTGTTCCCCAGGGGATGTCAGTGTGGTTCCCCAGACTTCAGAGGACTTCAATTTTCCTTCTCTAGGAGTGGGATCAGATGATTCAGGAGTTCATGCCCATCATGATGGTCATGGACTTATCTCGGATCATCCAGAGCCCAAAATGGGATAATGATCACACTCCAGATCTGGTTTCCTTTGGAGTAGTGGCTGTGTGAACTGGAATTGGGAGAGTTTCCAGTATCTTAGATCACACCCTGATTACTATGGGATTCTCTAGTGCCTCTATGGGTCCATTAGATTGGTCTGTCTTAGATGATGGATATATATTTTTCGGGGAGCTGGGTGGTTCTTCCTGCTCATCTGCTTTATGGTCCATCTAAAAATTTGGTCACTGGTTGGAATAAGAGGGGAGTTGAGGCATTGTATCAAATAGCAATCATGCAACCTCTCCTCTCAGGAATCCTGCCATTTCCCATGGCTTATGAAAAAGCTGAGGGAGATGAATGAACATAAGAAATGTCTAGAGTATTGCTGACACTTAACAAAGGACAAACTTGACTAAATATGGATTAGAGCCTCTATTAAGGTGTATTGTGTGGCAGTAAGGATAATGAAGCTTCAATGCTTCTACTGCATACACTGATAGTTGCTCCATGGCCCTGTCTAAGGTGACACAAGTCCTTTTGAATAAATAAGGTTTGAAAAATGTTTTGCAGGAGCATATAAAGATATTTGCTCAGAATCTGTTAGAAAAAAAATGCTCAGATAGGTTCATAGTTAGAAGCCAGTCTTGTTGCAGGTCCACAGCAGATGCCTAGGAAGAAGTCTTATTTGGGAGGAGTTTGAACTTTTAGACCTGACAAAATGGACTGGGTTCGTAGGAATGGGAATTCAGCCATCCTCTCTATAGATCCATGTCCCTTCTGGTTCATTAAAGAAGTCTGTATGAGACCTTAGTCACTACTTAATATTGGACAATTTTAGTCCAGTATTTAACCTCGTTTTGGAAAGGTGGTTGAGAAAGTTTTTATACACCACTTCAAATGACCTTGTGTTTGGGAAATAGAGCCAGCTGCTCTGCCCCTTGGCCTCCCTATACAATGTGGTGTAGTGCCATTCCAGAAGTGGGACCATTTCAAAACTGCCACAATTCAGCATTTTCAGCTTTAGCAGCATCTAATTATTATGATTATCAAGTCTTATGAAACTAACAATCTTGCAATTAATCTTTAAAAATATTTCTCAATATACAATATACAAATCAATTTGATTTGTATATGTTTATCCATCAAAATAAATATCAATATCAAGTAGATTAGGTCGAATAAGGAATTTGAGATCCCCATTTTATCTAAACAATAAAAAGCTGCTTTAACAATATTTCAATAGACATTAAACTTTGCATTATTCAGTAAAAATGATATCTTGGACATTGGATCCAATTGCATTTCTACAGAAAAGAAATGGGTAAATTAACCTATTATCAGAGTTTAAATCAGACTATGTTTCAATCAAACATGTTTTGGCAATGCTTAACATGTTTAATACAATCATTAATTAGGCTATGTTATTGGTGGTGTTTTCCTTCTTAGGGTTTTTCCTAGTGTTACTTGTTTTTGCATTGTGCTTGCCTAGTCACACATTAAAGCTGTCAATGCACAATGTAATGAGGAGCCTTGTTTTTCAGTCAGCTTGTCTCACAGCCTGATGCTTATTGGTCCAAGGTCACCAGCTGCTTACTGAATTGAGGGGAAGATTTAAAACTAGGTTTCCCTGCATTTAGTCCAGTACCATTATACTTTGCTGACTCTCCCAGACATAAACTATGGATGGATGATTACAATGAAATATGGTTATCCTTTTTATTATTTATATTATTTTATGTTATTTACTTAACATCTGTGAATATATGATAAATAGATTGTTATTAAGAAGGTTATAGCTAATATTTAGAAATTACTGGAAGAACAAATGGAGAAAATTAAATAAACAATTTAATTATTTTACTTTTTTTAGTTGCTATTTGAAAAGCCAATTTCTGGAAAATAATTTAGAATTCCAATACTTTTACGTATACCTAAATATAAATGCAACATTATGGAAAACATCAGGAAAATATTCTTAATGAACTGATTTAGACAACTGGATTATTAGATTGGTGTTTCATTAACTTACACACACAGCTAGGAGTAGGTTCCCATCCTTTCTCAGTGCATCCTATGGTGTCATCGATGGTATTTTTAGTGATTTCAAAACCCTCTTTACATTCATAGTGAAGTTTGTCTCCAGGAAAGAAAACAGATTTAGTTGTGTTGAAGATAAAATCACGTTCAGGTGGCTTTAAGCATGTCTCTGTGGAATCAAAGAGTGAATATTATTAATGTCTCACTGTTCTTTTCTCATGAGACTAAGTTGGAAGCCCAACAATCCTCACCAAAGAATGACTTCCTGCACATGCATGAAGTTGCTATAAATAAGCTCTTACTGCTTCACGCCAGTGATTTTGCTTTTTAACCAGGTTAGTGGGTCACATTAGACAATTTGGTCTTGCAGACTGCTTCACTGACCCTTTCATGATTCTAGCATCTGAACACATATACTGTATTTTTCGGAATATAAGACGCACCTTTTTACTCCCCAAAAGAGGGTGAAAATCAGGGTGCGTCTTATACTTCGAATGTAGCCCTGGGAGCCTTGTTTTTTTAAAGCATTTTTA
>JANHFM010420873.1:0-12736 GCA_032468115.1 Grayia smithii
TTCCTTGTGTGTCCAATCACACTTGGCCAATAAAGAATTCTATTCTGTTCTGTTCTGTTCTGTTCTGTTCTGTTCTAGTCTAGTCTAGTCTATCTAATCTAGTCTAGCCTAGTCTAAATGCAGTAGAATAATTAATATTGTGATGAATAATATATCTAAAATATATGTGAAAATAATAGGTTAAAATAGGCAGCATTAGTAAAACAGTGATTTATAATGAGTTTTTCATAAATTGACCGCATCCACTGGGCTTAAGATACATAAGGGATGGGGAATAATTAATTAATAATAAAGTTAACATGTCTTTTTTCCTCCTGAAACTGCCCAAAAATAAGTTGAATTTTCAACGCGCATACAAATAGTCCTTGACATACAATTTGTTTAGTGATCATTCAAAGTTACAACAGAACTGAAAAAAATGACTTACAACTGTTTTTCACATTTACTATGGTACTGTTCCAGCATCCCGTCACATGATCAAAATTCAGATGATTGGCAACTGGTTCATATTAATGACGGTTGCAATATCCCAGGATCATGTGATCCCCTTTTGCAACCTTCTGACAAATAAACTCAATGTGGAAGCCAGATTCATTTAACAACCATGTTATTAACAACTGCAATGATTCACTTAATAATGGTGGCAAGAAAGGTCATAAAATGGGGCAAAACTCACTTAACAAATGCTTCACTTAGCAACATAAATTTTGGGCTCAATTGTGGTCATAATTAGAGGACTACCTGTCCATCTATATTTGTCTAGAAGGGCTTATATGCCATTCAAGCCTAAAACTCTACAACTCCTGTTGCAATACAGGCTTGCAGTAAAACAGGCATGTCATGATCATCACACGACACTATACTACCTCACTTCTGTTAGATTGGGTGAAGGAAGACTCGGAGAGTGACATTTCAACAACAGCTCTTTATTTACAATCCTCTGCAACCAGCAAACATTCGCTGGCAAAACTCCCTTATATAAGATACTGTAACCAATCAGCATTCAGTATTCTCCCGCCCAAATGGAGGACCTTAGTGGAAACCTCTTGGCTCGGTGATTGACAGTCTGAATATCTAACATCCCTCCCCTTTCAGTTGGGCTTGCCCACATAGCAAACGTAATCCTTCAGGTAGGAAGGGCGTTTGCAAGTCGGCTTGGACTTGCACAGTTCAATTGGTGGGTCAGTGGCAGCCTGAGTAGTTGTGTTTCAGTCTTCTGAGGAACTTCTATGGGAGGCCCCTGGTTGCTACTTGGTCCCACCTCAGACTCTCTCAGGACTGGTTCGCCGGCGGATCGTTGCTGGATCTCCAGTTCTGCAGCTAGGTTTTCCGAGTCCTTTGAATCAGCTAGGGAGTGATTAAATAGAATGTCATTATTCCCTGGCTCTATTTGTTGGTCTGTGATTTGGAGACGACTTCGCATTTGGTCTATGTGTCACCTCCATAGACGCCCATCGTCCATTCGTACAATGGACGATTGAGGCCCTGTTACTTGTTTGACTCTGCCAGGTAGCCATAGGGATCCATTGGCAAAGTTTTTTACAAATACCAGATCACCTATACTGAAAAACCTAGTTTTCTCTGTATGCGGTTTGTTGTTGTTTGTTGTCAGGGGAGTAATTTGGATGCAGCCAGTCTAACACCAATCGCAGCTTTCGGCCCATTATTAGAAGCTCGGCCGGGCTTCTTCCTCTGACCGCACTAGGTGTGATGTGCTGCCACAGGAGGAACTTGTCCACCCTGGCCTGCCAGTCTCCAGGTGCCAAGTGGCTTAGTGCTTCCTTGGCGGATCTTACTGTTCTCTCAGCTTGACCATTACGATCCGGATGGAATGGCGCCACAAGAGCATGTCGGATCCCCAATTCTGCCAAGGACCCCTCAAATATGGTGGTGGTAAACTGTGGCCCACTGTCTGACACCAATACATCGGGCAACCCATGGGTGGCAAATAAACATCTAAAAACCTTGATTACCACCTCAGCATCAGCACTATCTCTAACCATTTCGAATACGTGTCAATGACCACCATAAATGTTTGGCCGTGGAATGGGCCTGCAAAGTCTACATGTATCCCTGACCATGGTCCCCTAGGCCGTTCCCACTCATGTGCCGGTGCCTTGGGGGGTGCGACCCCAGATTCCTGGCACAGCGTGCAGGTCTCAACCCATTCTTGGATCTCTTGATCCATGTTTGGCCACCAAACATAACTCCTTGCCAAAGCCTTCATCCGGACTATTCCTGGATGACCCTCATGTAAAGCGTTAAGTATGGGGCCCCGCAAACTCTGGGGTAACACAACCCTTTGACCCCACAACAGACACCCCTCCTGTTCAGACAGTTCATACTGTTTTGCCATGAATGGTTTAAATTTTTCGTTGAATGGGCCTTTTGGCCATCCCCTCCACACCCAGTTCAAAATAGGCTGGAGGGTGCCATTGGCACCCGACTGTTTCGCCACTTCAGCGGAAGTCACTAGTCCCAAATCCAGACTGTCAATGAGGAGGACAGGAACCCCCGGGGCTGGGTCATCGACCAAGTCCGGCAGTGGGCATCAACTAAGGACATCGGCATGTCCAAGAGACCGTTCAGGGCGATGCAACAATTTATATGAATAGGTCAACAGGAAAATAGTCCAGCGGGTGAAACACGGGAGAGAGTGGCGGGGGGGGGGGTTGATCCCCAACCAGGAGTCCCAACAAGGGCTTATGGTCCATCACCAGTTCAAAATCCCTTCCAAACCACTTGACCCCGGCCACAGCAGTCAGCGCTTCCCTGTCCAGCTGCCTGTAGTTTTGCTCGGCCGGGGACAAAGTCCTGGAGTAGAAAGCAATCGGTGCCTCAGACCTGTTGGGCAGCCGATGGCTCAGAACAGCCCCCACCCCAAAAGGGGAGGCATCACACATGAGCACCAAGGGCAAGGTAGAAGTGTATTGAATGAGGAAACTGTCATCGGAAAGAAGTCGCTTTCCACCCCCAAACCCAACAGCTATCCTTGGCGAGCAGATGGTGAAGGGGCTCCGCAACTGTAGCCTTGTGTTTTAGGAAAAGGCTGTAAAAATTCAGCAACCCCAGGAAGGTCTGCAGATCAGTCTTGTTCTTTGGAATGGGGGCTTTCCTAATCACTCTGACCTTACTCTTTGTTGGGTGAATCCCTCGACCATCTATGCGATACTTCTCGGACTCCGATTTGACACTTGTCCTGTTTAACTCGAAGCCCAGGATCCCTGAATTTAGTCAGGACTTCCCTCAATCTAAGGCACAGCTACTCCTCCGATTCAGCGGAGATGAGGACATCATCAAAATAGGGTAGCACCCCAGGAATCTTAATCAGCAGACGTTCCATAATGCTCTGGAAAAGCCCTGGGGCAATGCTAACGCCAAACTGGAGCCTGGTATACTTGAATGTGCTCTGGTGGGTTACTATTGTCTGGGCTTCGGTGGTGGCACTGTACACTGGCAATTGCTGATATGCTTATGCAAGGTCTAACTTCGCAAATATTTTCCCTGAGCCCAATGAGTGCAGTAAGTGCTGAACTACGGGTACTGGATAGGTACTTTGTTGTAGTGCCTTATTTACACTTATAATCAGCACATATGTGCACCAACCTGTCCCCTTTTACTGGAGTCACTATAGGGGTCTCCCACTTTGCGTGGTCCATGGGTACGAGAATGCCCTGTTTAATCAACTTGTCAAGTTCAGCATCAATTTTGGGTTTCAGGGCAAAAGGAACATGATGTGGCTTCAGGTGGATCAGGGCCACCTTGGGATCAAGGCTCAAGGAAATAGGGGTGCCCACATACTTGCCGAGCTCCAGCTGAAACATGTCCTGAAATTCGTGGATCATGTTGTCGGTGCACGTGGTAGCGATGGCGTTCATGCCCGTGATCCCCAGGCCCAGGGCGTCAAACCAATCCAAGCCAAGCAGGTGCAGTAGTCCCCCTTTGACCACAGTCGCTGATTGCTGGCCATGGAACGCGTTGTATGCTATGGCGAGAGTTGAGCAGCCCAATACCGGAATTCTGTTTCCCTGCTAGTCAGTGAGCTTCAGCTTCTGGCGCGATAGTTGGCTCCGCTTCAGACCTGGCATGGCTCGCTTCAGGGTATGCCAGGATAGAATGGTCAGTGAAGATCCTGTGTTGACCTCCATCTCACACGGAGATCCCTCAATGCCGATAGTGATCTTCAGTTTCTTTCTGTAGGCTAGATTAGCCTTGGCAACCCTTGTCTGGTTTGTGTCAGGAATTTCGGTGTCGCTTCTGTGCCGGCATGGTTTCCAGGCCTCCTTTTTCGGCCTGGGCTGTTCCGCTCAGGAAGGCTCTGGTGCTGGTTGACTTCTGATGGGCATTCTGGCCCTACAGACTCGTGCCAAATGTCCTTTTTTCCCACAACAATGACACGTGGCGTCTTTGAAACAGCAGGATGCCCGGGAGTGCCAATCCCCGCAGTTTGCACAGAATGCCTGGTGTGGTGCTTGATCTCCAGTTTTTTGCAGGTCAGTCTGGTATACCTCTTCCTCACTGCTCCTTGACTCCTTGTCAACCTGGTGGCTCTTGTGCTCGGTGGGCAATGCCTTGGTGGTCGCGGTGTCAGATTTGGAAGACATGGTCGAGAAGTTTTCTTTCAGTGAAGGTCTTCTGGAACCCTGACACGCGGGTGCAATGGTGAGTTTCTGTAGTGACTTGGCCGCTTTGGTCAATGTTTTGGAGGCCCGAGCCTCATCGAGGAGGCTTTGCAGGGTCAAGTTTGTTCTTGCGAATAAACGACGTTGCAGGCGACAGTCTTGCACACTGATTAGCTGATCTAGGATAATGTCATCTAAGTCCTGGAACTCGCAGTGAGCTGCAGCTTTTCTAAGGGCGGCCATATACTGGCTTATGGACTCGCCATCCTGCTGCATGTGGTGTCGGAATTCATACCGCCTCACTATTTTAGATGGAGCTGGGGCAAAGTGTGCCTTCAGCGCATTCTGAAACACTTGCCACAGTACCGCCTGTACTGGAGTTGGCTCTGATAGTGATTCAGCAATGTTGAGCACATCGTGGCCGCAGTGACTGAGGAATAATGCCCTTTTTCGATTGTCTGGCAGGTTAAGGAAATTGTTGGCTTCCAAGAAGCAACCGAACCTAGTCATGTAGGTGTCCCAAGTCTCTCTTGCCAGATTGAAGGGCTTTGGTGGGTAAAACACGGACACATTTCCCATTTCGATATTTGAATTTGGCACGCAGAATAGTCACTTCTTCGTCCACTGGGCTGGATTACTTGTAGCCAGCTCTTTTACTTCAACCTCTGTCCCACCTTTGTCATCAGTGTTAGATCGGGTGAAGGAAGACTTGGAGAGTGACTTTTCAACAACAGCTCTTTATTTACCTCTGCAGCCAGTGTTGAATTTGATGGGGAAATTCCCTGAGGGTTTGAATTTCCCGGCTGGGAGAGTGCTCCAACGCCGCGTAAAAAACCACGAGAAGCGAGCTGCTTGAAAGCGGGATCCTTTTATTTTTCAGGAAGACCGATCAAGTGACGTTGCTGTCCAGCATTCCTAGGTGAGCTGACAACTGAATCGGGTAAGTGTGTGGTTTTTATACTATTTTCTTTAGCGGAGTCTTTTGTCTTTTATTTGCTTGTCGTGTGATTTCTTTTGTGAGTGTGTTTGTAAATGAATCTAATCCTGTTTGGTTTTGTTATGTCTCCTTGTGCTGAAGGCATTTTTCCTGGGCGGGGAGGTGTTTCCCCCTTGTGTTAATGTGTCTGTTCCTGATTAAATTTTTTTCCTGAGTTGATCAATTTTTCTTATCTATTTGACTTTCTTTTGTTTTGTCTCTTTTCCTGCCTGTCTTGGTTTCTGTCTTTTGTGTTTCTTGATTAGTTTCTAAACCTTATTTCTTGTGGCTATTCCAGGAGGTTCCCTTTTCAAATGTCAATTTTGTTTTGCTTGATTTGATCATATGATGGCCTCTGGTTTTCCTGTCCTAGGTGTTTGTGCTCTCTTGGTGGAGTTCACTTCTAACATAATATATTGGGGTAAATCATTGTTTCCATGGTTGATAGCCACCTCGGAATTTTTATGTAATAATTTCTCTTGATTTCCCCCCACATGTCTAACAAGGCATCTCTTACCTGATGTCTCTGAAAATACATATGAAATTTATTTTTTCTCTCCCAGATGAATGCATACCAGCCAAGCTGTAGGTCATGGCCTTCTATTGAAAATATCCTTTTATTTTTAAGAGTTATCCAATCCTTAAGCCATGTTACGGCTGCCACTTGATGGTACAGTTCCCAATCTGGGAGTCTGAATCCTCCCTTACTTCTACTATTCTGTAAGAGTTTAAGTTTTATTTGGGCTTTCTTCCCATACCAAATGAATTTTAAGATTGTTTTATTTAGTTCTACAAAATATTTTTTCCCAAGTTTTATTGGTACTGTTTGAAATAGAAATAAGATTTTGGGTAAAATATTCATTTTTATTGTCGCAATTCTTTTGATTAATGATAATTGTAATTTTGCCCCATTTTCCAAATCTTTTTGTATTTGTTAAGTAATTTGGTATAATTATCCTCTTTTATAGAAGAACATTTTGCTATCAGCCAAATTCTGAGATATTTCACTTTCTTTACTATTTGGATCCCCAATTTCCCCTCCAGTTTCTCATTCTGATTGTATGTAAGATTTTTGGTTATTATCTTTGTTTTCTCTTTGTTTATTTTTAGTCCTGCTACTTTGCCAAAATCCTCTATTTCCTGCATTAATACAGTTCCTGTTTCTAACATTTCTTTTATAAAAAAGATCAGGTCATCTGCAAACGCCTTATGTTTCATATTCTTCTTTATTAATTTTTAGTCCTTTTATTTCTTGTTTCTGTCTAATCTGTGTTAGTAGCACTTCTAGTGATAGAATAAATAGAAGGGGGGGGGATAGGGGACATCCTTATCTGACCCCTTTATTTATATTGACTTTCTCTGTTAATTCTCCATTTACTATTATTTTGGTGATTTGATTGGAGTATATCGCCTTAATCATCCCTACAAATTTTTCTCCAAAATTCACACTCGTTGGGTAATGAGAAACTGCCAATTTAAATTGTTGAAAGCTTTTTGTTCATCCACAAATACCAACCCTATTCGTTTTTCGGGATGGGCTTCAAAATATTCTAATACATTCATAATCATTCTTGTATTATTTCTTAATTGTCTTTTTGGGAGAAACCCATTTTGGTTGGAGTGAATAAATTTGTTCAATAATTTTATTTTTTAAAATCTTTCTGCTATAATCAAGACAAATATTTTATAGTCGGCATTTAATAATAACATTGTTAATTTTTATTAAAAAATTATAATTTTTAATCTGTTTATTATTGGTATCTTCTTTGGGTATTGATGTTATAAATGCCTCAGTCCATGAATTTGGTAGTCTGGCTTGCTCTAACACTTCATTGTACAGTTCCAGCATTATTCCCTCCAGTGGCTCTTGAAATTTTTTGTATAACTCCACCAGAATCCCATCTGGTGTTTTATTATTTTTTTTGTTTCTTGATTGTCTCCTTCATCTCCATTAGAGTTATTTTATCATTTAACATTTTCCTAGTTTCCTCCGGTATTTTCAGTAGGTCCCTCTTTTCTAAATATTGCTTAATACCTTCTTCTGGGATATCCTCGTGGCTGTATAATTTTTAAAAGAAATTTTGAATAATACTTCCCCCCCCCCCCGATTGGTAATGAAGGTTCCCATTCTCATCTTGTAATTGTTGTATTAATTTTTTCATTCTTTCTTTCTTCAGTTTATGTGACAGCCATCTCCCTGGTTTGTTTGCATATTCAAAAAAGTTTTGTTTCATTATTTTAAGGTTTTGTGCCAATTCTCCTTGTAGCATTAAATTGATTTTATGTTTCACTAAGTGAAACATAATTAATTTTATTATTCTGTGGTTCTTTTTGCAATGCACATTCCAATTCTTTAAATTTTTCCTGAAGTATCTTTTGTTGTTTTTTCTTCTCCTTATTTCTCCTTGCTACATAAGCTATTGTTAAGCCCCAAATATACGTTTTAATTGTATCCCATAGATTTCGTAGTGTTGTTTGTTCTTTCTGATTTTCTGTAAAGAAGAATCCAAGTTCTTTTTCCATCATTTGCACATATGGTTTTTCTTTTAGAATCCTCTGATTTAATGTCTATTTCACTTTTTTCCTTTGTCCCTTCCATTTTACTGTTAATCGATTATCGTTGGCCCGTGTATTCAGCAGTATCTTTATATCTTCAATGTCACTAATCAATTCTGGGTTCATCCACACCATATCAATTCTCAACCAAAAGTTTTGAGAGTTAGAGAAAAAGGTATATTGTTTCTTCCTTGGATTTATTTCTCTCCATGCATCTTGTAGGTTTAGCTCTTGTATCATTTTGGAGAATGTATTTGGTAATTTTTTTTTCTTGGTTTTTTTTTTTTTTTTTTGCTCATGTAGTCTCTCTTTATTGTCCACCATTGCATTGAAATCACCTATTAGGCATAAATTATCCCATTCCAACTCTATTATTTTCCGATGCAATTTGTGTTAAAATTTCTTCTGATTAGTGTTTGGTGTATATATTATCATTAGGAGCATTTGTTTTTGGCTTGTTATTTCTATCAGTAGAATTCTTCCTTCTTCATCTTTGTATATTTGTCTCGGGTTTAACCATTCTTTTATGTATACTGCTATACCTCTTTTCTTTTTTGCTGCCAGTGCCAGATGAAGTTTTCCTAATTTAGGGAATTCTAGGATACTGCCATGTTTTTTCTTAATGTGAACCTCCTGCAAGCAAGTAATACCCATGTTTTGTCTTTGAAGTTTTGTCAGTGTTTGTTTCTGTTTGGCCAGGAAATTCATACCATTGATGTTAAGTGATAACATCTTAATTTCTTCTTCCATTTTACTATTTGTCTGTAAGTTTTGGTCCTTACTTTGCTCTTGTCTCCCTTTGTTTTCTTGTCCTGGCTCCGTCCCTTTCATGGCGTTCTGTTTCCATCCTTTCTCTTATGTCTTGTTTGAGTATTTTTTCTTCTGATGTCTGATCGTCTTGACTTTTGTTTTCTAAATTCTCTCTACTATCTTGTTCTTTGTCTCCGACTATATAGTGCTCAAAAAACTCTTGTGCCTTGTCCAAGGTATCAGTTCAAAATTTCTTTTCTTGCCATGTAATCAACATCCCTTCAGGGATGAGCCATCTGAACAGTACTTTATATTTGACTAATTGTGAGGATAGAAAATGATAATTCCTTCTTTGTTCCCTTACTCTTCTTGGTACTTGTTTCAGGGTTAGAATTTCATTCCCCTTATAAATCAGTGGTTCATCTCTTGTCTTGCTGTAAACATCGTCTCTAACTGTTTTTCTTGGAAACCTCACATGAACTTCCCTAGGCAATTTATGGCAATGTGCATAGTTGGTATGGATCCTGTATGCCTCATCTATATTGTTTTGAATCTCTTGCTTGCTTTTCTGCAGGGGATCAGCTAGTAGTTTTGCCATAGATTTTGAGAGATCTTCCTCCTTACTTTCTACTACATTTTGAAATCTTAGGAAAAATGCTGATTTCTCCATTTCCAACTGTGCTATTGCCTCCTCCAGGTTTCTAGTTACTGCCACCAGTAAAAAGTTCCCAAGAGATGCCCTAATTAATTTATGAATCTTGAGCCAGGCTTCAAAAGGAATACAGTCATTTATTAGGAGCACCTAATAATCTCGGCATTTTTTGGATATAGTCAGAACTAACCCCACATTGGATTACATTCCCCCTTGACTTTGTCTCTCCCCCCTCCCTCCCTGGCCATGTCATAGATCACATTCTCCAATTAACCACTTTGGCTGGATGTGAAATACAAAGCTCTTCTAGAGATTGTGGTATACAGACATCTGTGGAATGTAGTTTCAGTTATAGCAATCAACGAGCTCCCTCTGTTCTCCCTCCCTCCTATTCATGGCAACTTGAAAGCTTTGCAAGTTGACATTTGGCTCCCCTCACTTCTCCAGGGCTACCTGCGCAAAGCAAAACAATTTGAGTACAGATATAGAGTTTAGGGATTTGATCCCCCCCCCCAGGCTTGTTTGGATTTTCTGCATGAAATTTGGCTATAAGGCGATCAGCTTGGATGTTTTGACACTTTACCCAAGATACCTCAGATAAGGGGTAACCCTTCCACTTGATTAAATATTAGAGTTGTCTCCTGTGCCACCTCGAATTGAGGATTCGCTCCACCTCATAATGGGTCTGGTCCCCTATGACCATGGGGTCTGGGGGCTCACAGTGTAGTGGCCTCAGGGTCGATCCAACCACAAGGTTTTAAGAGGCTACTATGGAATACCGGGTATATCTTCCCTAGAGGGGTGTGAGGGGATTGCCAGCCTAGGATGGCTTGCACTTTGGCTGGATCCATCTCTATTCCCTCATTTGACACTCAATAACCCAGGTAGTCTAGCCATGCACAGTGGAATTCGCATTTTGACAGTTTGACATACCGGTTGGCTACCAGAAGTTTTTTAGTACCTGTTGTACAAGGGGTATGTGTTCATCCATGATCTCCGTGTAGACAGGAACCCCCTTGTACAGGTGCTCATACAGTACCTCATTTATTAATTGCATGAACACTGCTGGGGTTCCCTGCAGTCCAAAAATTGGAAGCTCCCTAGGGTGCAGTTGAATGCTGTTTTCCAGAGGTTGGGGCCCTCTTGCTGTCCTCAGTCTGTGGGTGCCCCCCTTGCCACCAGATGGTTGGCCCCCACTTGTCTAGCCAAGAGAGTCCCAGTATGACTGCATCTGTCATTTTGGGGGCTATTACAAATCAAATTACTTCCCAGTGATCTGCTAGCTCTAGCCTCACTGGTTTGGCCAGGTGGGTGGCATAGGCTCCCCCCATTAGGGACCCATCGACCTGTTCAAATCGGATTGTGTGGATCATTCTTTTTGCTCTGATCCCCAGTTTCAGGATTGTGTTTAGGTTGATCAAGCATCTAATGCAGCCTGAGTCTATCAGGGCTTGAAAAACCTCCTGGGTCCCCATTTTTGCGGCTGTGAGGCATATTGGGAAAACGAAAGGGTGAACTGGTCCCCTTACCATTGGGTCACTTTCGCTCTTGTCCTCACTGTCATAGGACTCTGGCACCTGGTCACCAGGCTGTCATAGGATTCTGGCACCCTTCGGCTGGGTGGGGAGGGACCTCTGCAGCCTGTAGGGCCTTCTGGAATGTGTTGGTGGCCCATTTGGGGCCTTGCCCCCATTGTATCCTAGGTGGTGGCTCTGGCCTAGGCCTCGGGACTGGGGTCATGCATGCAGATGCCATGTGGCCCTTCCCCCCACATCTGTAGCACTTCAGTGGACTTCGAGGGAGGGCTGGTTTCAAGGTCTGCCGTGGTGTTGTGGTTCCCAATTGGCTGGGTGGCTTCAAGTCAGATTGGCCCCCCTCTTTTGTGTCTGGTTGCTGTCTCATGTCAATGGCACGCAATCCCCTGTTGACTTTTATTGCTACTTGGAACCACTCAGAGAGTCAGTTTGGGATGTCCCAGTAGGTGGTTACCTGGGCAATTTGCTTGTCCAGGCTTGTTCTGAAGAAGTGCACTAGCAGTTGCTCTGGCAAAGGGGGTAGTCTCCCAATAATTCCTAAATTTGCGGATTTGCTCTTTAATGGAATGGCCCCTCTGCTTTAGATAGCTGAGCTCATCTTCCGCATATGGGTATTCCTCCACCTCCTCGAACTTGGCCTCTAGCAGTCGTAGGAAATCATCTGTGTCTTGTAGTTGGGGGGTGCTCTTCTCTTGTGGAGGGCTGCTAGCTTCCCCCTCTAGCCCCTCTGCGATGATATTCATCATGGCTCTGGGAATTGGGCAAGAGGTGTCCATAACTCTCTAGGTGGATCTCAGCTGAGTCAACGAATAGAGCTAGCTGGTCTGAGTCCCCATCAAACTTTCCCCTGAACTAGGGCGATTCATTCAGCACTGCTCCTCTCTCCCCCTGTTGGCCTGTGTATGATTGTGTTTGATGAGGCTGGCCTTCTTCCTCTGCTCTAGTTTGGAGGGGGAAAGGGGTTTCTCTGCTGTGGGCAACCTGCCTGCTGCGTGGAAAAGACACTGGTTGCCGCTTCCTTCTGATGGGTGGAGAAGGGGGGGCTGCGTTCCTGTCTGCTTCTCCTCACTTCAAAGGGATCCACTGCTCCTCCCCTCTCCTTTTGCCTGCATGATGTCCCCTCATTGCAAAAGGTGGCCTAGTCAAATTCCTCCCTCAGCTGCTTTCTGGAACTCCCCAGGGGCTTTGGGAGCCTGTTTGTTTCCAGCCCAGCCTCCACTCCATTCTTCCCAACTCGCTCAGGGGCTTCCCCTTTTCCCAGGCATTGGGGTGGGGTAACTCAACCTCAGCTGCTTTAGAAATTAACTCCCACTCATACTCATCTCTTCTTGCTTCCATAGCTGGAGCAGGCATCTCAGCTTTGATATCTGAGGGAAGCTGCACTCCGGCTGCAATCAGACACTCTTCAGATAGCCTGTCTTTGGCCATGGTTGCCTGATTTTCCCTCCCAGCACCAGATATTGGGGAGTGATTGGAGAGTCCAGGATTAGGAAACCTGGTAATCTTGATAGATTTTAAAAGGAGTTCTGACTATCTGTGAATTTTCCAAGAAATGCCCTAATTAATTAATTTATTTATTTATTAATCATATTTATATGCCGCCCATCTCCCAGAGGACTCTGGGCGGCTCACAATATTAAACAAA
>JANHFM010420914.1:0-12726 GCA_032468115.1 Grayia smithii
ATTGCATATTTATAAATCTTTCTTGAAAATTTAAGCGCCAAAATTTCTGTTTCAACTCAATTTAATGAAAGTTCAAAGAATTATGTTTTAGATGAAAGCTCTACTTTAATGTTTGATGAAAACAAAGAAAAAGTCAACTGCAGAAATAAATCTGTAAAATTCTCAGTTTCTTCTTAAAAAAAACAAAACAAAACAAAGTAGATGCCATCTTCACAGATAATTTACTTGTATGGTGAAAGCCTTTACATAAACAAGTGGTGTTGTGAGATATATTATGCGGAATGTACTCTCCAAGAGGGGTTATAGAAAAGCGATAAGACCAACTACAACACTGAAGTAGGAAATAGCAAGTTTCTTCATTACTCTGTCAAGAAGTTCAACTAGGCATTTATAACCAGGACAATATCAACATGATACTGAAATATGTGTGGGTGTCCCCACACACACAAGTTGGAAGATATCCAACAAGCTTCTGGGAAAGAGCAGAGAAAAAATTAGAATATAACTAGTGCTGATAACAAAGCTATATTAAACCTGACATGACATCCTGTTTCTGTTTAATATTATGAAATAGAGATTATGTTTTTAAAATGATGTGCATAATTAGAATTAGAAGAATAGAAAATGAGATTTAAAATTGTTGGGAGAAACATTGGCAACTTCAGATGCATACGATGATATCACTTGGTAGGCTGGAAGGTTTAACAAATTCTAAAGGTGAACAAAGGAAGTTCAAAATCCAATCTGCCTCTAATAGGCAGAGAAGACATTACATGGTGTTAGACTTTATCTTCTTGGGCTCAAAAATCCACAAGAGTGATAAATGTAGTCATAAAATAAAGAGACATCTGCTACTTGGAAAAAAGACAATGACATATCTATACAAAATATTAAACCATAGAGACACCACGCTGATAATAAAAGTATGAATTATCAAGGCTGTGTTTTTGCTTGTTGTAGCATATGGGTGTGAAATATGGACCATCAGAAGGACTGAACAAAGGACGCCAAAGCCTTTGAATTGTGGTGCTTAAGAAAATTGCTGGAAATACTGTGGATTGCAGGAAGGAGAAATAATAGAAGTAAGATCAAATTGTTCACTGAAAACACTAATAATGAAACTAAAGGGTCAACATTTTTAACGCATATTGCAAAACCCTGATGCTTGGAAATCAAAGGGAGTCATTGGAACATTTTCCAATCCTTGGGAAAATGGAAGGCAACTAGAAGACAAAGTGCCTAAATACAATCATTGAACAGGAGCTTTAAATACAATCACCAAACAGGAGCTTTAAAAAGTTTGGAGATGACAGGTAATCCTGGAGACAAATGATGGATGTCCACTGAGATACAAAGAGTGGGAAGTGACTCTATGTTAACCTTGTGAGGTAGTTGAGACAAGAAGCATACCTAGGAATGCTAGTTATATTTTTATTGCAATGTTATAAACAGAATCTTGCAACTCTTAAAGTACCCTCCTATCTCTTACTTTTACTCTCCAGAAAACTAGGGAGAGTCCCGTCTGAGTCATTTTCACCACCCTTCTTTCTTTGGATTCGAATCTTGTTTATCAGATCATTGTTTAGGCTAAAGCTCTACAGCCTGTCTCCCAAAGTCATTTCCACATACCATTACACTGAATAACCCTATACCCACAAAGGTAGAAATTGCTCACCCATCACTGATCTGATTTCTCTCCACCGTCCCTCATGTTGATGGAATAAACAGAATACCAAAATTCAATTGGAACAGGTGTTAAATTAACCCGTGGTCCTTCATCAAATTTCAAAAAGACCCCACAGAAGCTTCTCCATAACAGACAACAAAGAGAACAATAAATGAAGCAACATTGCCATCACACAATTTGCAGGAATATCGGAAAAGCTCAGGAGGATCCTCAGCCAACACAACATATGTGCACACTTCAAACCCAAGAATACACTGAGGCAGAAGCTTGTCCACCCCAAGAATAAAACACCCAGACACAAACTGAGCAACATGGAATAAGGAGTACAATGCAGTGAGCCATGTGTGGATCTGTACATTGGGGGGGGGGGAACAACCACTTCATAAACATATGGCACAACATCGGAGAACAAACCCATCAGGACAAGATTTAGCAGTCCATCTGCTTTATGGAGCAGTCAATTATGCTTTATTTAGCAGTCCATCTCCCTATGACTATCATTAAGTGTTGTACCCTATGACTCATGCCAAATGTATATTTTCTTATGTACACCGAGAGAGTATGCACCGAGACAAATTCCTTGTGTGTCCAATCACACTTGGCCAATAAAGAATTCTATTCTATTCTATTCTATTCTATTCTATTCTATTCTATTCTATTCTAATTAATTAAACTATACATTTAACTTGTACATAGTACATTTGAACTAAGAGGACATCCCAGAACAGAGGTAGACCATTTAGTACTAATAGGCACCAATGTGTTCCTGGACTTGTCCTCTCTGTTCCCTCAACCAACTGGTTTTAATTTCTTTTAAAGTTACTTGTGCTTTTGACATCTCTAAAGGCCAGACTAAGCTGGCTTAGCCCACAATGATGAACTTCATTAGCACAATTATTAACATTGCAGTAATCATTAGCAGCAAGGATAAATTGTAGTGGGGTTGGGAGAAGAGTATTTGCATGTGTTAATTTGTTAGGAAATTTCATAAAGAACCAGTAAACTTAACAGGACAGTTCATTTATCCAAGAAAATACATTTTAACCTTCACAGTTCAAGGACAATGTACAAAACTCTCACCTGGGAATTGTCTGAATAATGAATACATCTTGTCCTCGGACTGACTCTTTTATTTCAACTCTTGTTTCTGCAGAGAAAAATAGATAATTAAACAAACTTTGCAAGACTGTCTAACGGTATCCTTAAACTACTAATAGCAGCACTGAAATACACGGGTAGGATGGGGTTAAAAAAGAATCCATTACAAACCTATCCTACTCTAATGAAAATAAAACATATCCTATATAAATGAATGGCTTTTGAATCTTAAAAGAAATCTGTTATCATATATTAAATTTAAGGACAAATATTTGCTGATGTGGATAAATTCTGTTCCCTTTGCCAAGCCATTTCTGTCTGCCTATCCTTAGCTCTAGCTACTCTCCACCTCTTTCTAGCTGTTTGGAAAGTTGTACTATAGATTCCACTTCTGAAAACCAACAGTGTACAGTTAACAGGTTGAACTAAAATTAGGGAAAGCCAGATTCAAGTCCACTTTTAGCAATGGAGGAGTCTCTGTCTACTTCAAATGGCTGTTGCAGAGAAAAAGAATGGAAGGATAGAATGCTGAGTATATCATTTTGAGCTCCTGGAGGCTCTAATGCACAATTAAATAATTGGAATAAATAAATCCTCATTTAGCTCTGCACAGCCCCAATGTCAAGACACTTTCCATTCAAAAATTCTAATGCAGCAAGCTTGAATCTGAAATAGTGATAGTAGATACAGGAAGACCTTGCTCTGTTTAGCAATTGTTGAAAGTTATGTCTTTGCTGAAAAGAAAATAATTTTATTACGACTGTTCCTCACATTTATGATTTTTTGAGTGTCCCTGAGGTCACATGATCACCATTTGCATGCTACACAGAAGCTGGCAATAAAATTGCGAGTCACAATCACGATGTCTCGCTTAATGACTGTGGGTTATTAGCTTAACAACCACAGTAAAAAGTTCATTATCATCAAATGATCATGTTTCATTTAACAATCATGTTGCTCAATGATGGAGTTGCCAGCTCCCAGTCCCAATTGTGGTTGTTAAGTGAGGACTACCTGTATAGTAACTCAGATGTAGGAAAAATCATGTGCCAGTCCAGGACTGTAGAGACAGTTTCCTATCTACACTCAGTTATGAAATCCATTAATTCTCAGGTCTACTTATCTCACAAGATTGTTGCATGGATAAAAAGAACACAATTTTGAATCCTTGGAAAAACAGAGGATAAACACATGATAAATTTTGTTTAGAAATACACGGTAAATCCAGGGGTGCAATCTAAAAATTTTCACTACCAGTTCTGTGGGTGTGGCTTAATTGGTGGGCGTAGCTGTGGTCAGGTGACCGGGTGGGCGTGGCCAAGTTGATGTCACTTTTTTGACCTACAAAAAAGCTCAAAAACGAACTTTTACACTTTACACACACACACAACACAACACACAACTGACTCACACACAATGTAAAAGCAGCTGTGCTTGTCCCAAAATGGACCCTGCAACAAACAGGAACCTCATACAGCCACAAAAAGCTCAAAAACTAACTTTCACACTTCACACACAAAATGCAACATACAGCTTTGTGAGATTGTGTCTGTTTGTATAGAGTGAAACACACCAAATCTCAGAAAGCTGCACAATTTTATTTTATTATTTTATTTATATTTTTAAATAAAAGCAGCTAAATTAAAGCTAAATAAAAAAACTTTTAAAAACCCCAATTAACTATTTTTTTTAAAGCTCCCTCCCCAAAAAAACCCAGTTACTTAGCCGAGGGGTCTCCAACTTTGGCAACTTTAAGACTTGTGGACTTCAACTCCCAGAGTTCCTCAGCAAGTTAAACTAAGCTAAGGCAGGCAATTCAGTTGCTCACGGATGAGATTGATTGCAGGCAGGCAGACAGTTGCTAGCTGATGCAATTGATTGCAGGGATTGCAGCAACTAGGGGCTTGGGATTCCATTCCAAAGAGCAAAGGTAAGCAAGCTGAGGGCTGGGGGCGAGGGGGAAGGTGGGTGGTTAGATAGGTGGCTTAGCCTGGCCAGGCAGGCAAGCAGAAAAAAACAAAACAAAACAGAATAATAGAGTTGAAAGGACCTTGAAGCACACCAAGGCAGACCAGGCAGGCAAGTGGCCATTTTTACAACCGGTTCTCCGAACCACTTCCAGCCATCACTACCAGCTCAGCCGATCCGATCCGATCTGGTAGCATTGCACCCCTGGATGGAAGGGTGGTAAACCTCTGAACCTTTCATGAAATCACCCACAAGGTTAGGAAGAAATGCAGTCCTCACTAGGTATTCAGAAAAGATTGGCAAAAGAGAAGAGGTAGCTAGTAGGTAATTGGTTTCAGCCTTTGTTGATTGTATTAAGCTATAGTAACCTACTCAGTGCAAGGAGAGAAAAAGAGAACTTCAAGAGATTAGAATATTCATAAGCACCTAACACAAATTCCTGTAGCCAAAGCTCAGTAAGTAAAATTCTTCTGGAAAGCTTTGTAATTCCTTTTAATTTGCCATAACCAGAAGTTGATGATAGCGATAAGGGGAAGATGGGTATTCTTTTCCCAAGATCAAACATTAAATGAACAAGATAGCACTGATCCCTCCAGTTCTATAGTAGAATTCCTTATATCTCTGACGATCAGAACTCTGTTTTGCTTGTTTTATGGAAACCGAGGCAAGGGAAGGAGTAACTGTTCCAGTGAAGATTTCAAGTGTTATAATGCCCAGGCAGTCTGACTTTTATTGACAAGGTTAGAATTAGCAGAATTCTGACAGGAATATATACAACTTGAAATGCATAGCTTTAATAAAAACAAACAATAAATACTTGTTTCTCAAATGAATCTCAAAAAGCCATTTGATTAATTCTGTTCAGACTACAAAATATTTTTTTAAGTTAATAGCATGGAAAAAATCTGCTGAAATTCTATGAAACTTGGTTTTTGTACGGTCAAAAGTAAACAATTCAAAATAAAATTCAGTTGTTACAAAAACAAAACAAAAAGCAGGAATAGATGGAAATTGTATTTCCTATCCAAAGAGATTTTTTTCTAGCTGTTTACATAAAGTGGACAGGAGAAATAGAAGAAAAAATTTGAACACTGATTGTTACACATTGAGCTTGCATTTTATACACTGCAGTTCTCCGTCCTGGTTGGAGACATCAGCCAGGAATGGGTGGTGCTCATCTATTCAGATGAAGGACTGAGCCTGTGAAAGTGTTTAAGCCCTGCCTCTGCTGTTAGGACCCACTTTTTTGCTCAGTCCTTCAGTTGGATAGGTGTGTTGGTATTTTCCTCTCCCTTCCTGACTCTTTTTCTGGCTGAGTTTGTGAGTAATTATTGGGTCAATCCTCTTGACTGGATTTATTTCCTTTATTTGTGTGGGGCTTTCGTCCTGTTGTTTTCTGGTGGTTTCGGCATTTTGTTTTTCCTCTTGTTTTAATCCGGGAGTTTCTTTTGCTAGCAGGGGTACTTTAAACACCTGGTTCTCCCACAGCGGTTCTCCCATGCCATAGGCAGTCCGGGCGGCCGTATTCGGCTTGCGATCTTATTTCGGCCTGTTCCATCTCTCTATGGCTTCATTTCGGCAATTTTTTGTTTTTTCTTTGCTTGGGTGGCCATTTTGAACTGCCTTTTCCTGCTGCTGGCCTTCCGAGCCGCTTGAGCAATTGAGGCTTTGCTCCTTTGACTTTTGTGTTCCGGCCTGAGTTCCGAGATCTTCGGGCACCTGAACACCAGCAGGAGGTTGCAGCGGCATCGGAGCTTCGTCTTCTTCGCAGCGCGTTTGGCGGCCTATTTGGATTGGCGCAGCACCATCGGAAGCTTCGGGCCATTTCTCTGGTGGCCATTTTAGATCGTCGTCATCGTAGCGGCTTGGCCTAGCTCGTCGGAGACACCCTCCAAGACTGTGTCCCTCACATCTACCATCTGCAGTGGCCAATTCAAATTGATCCTGCAAGGCCTGTTCACTGTATAACTTCAGCCAGGCTGTGTTCGGGCCTTTTGATTCTTGCCGCATCAGGAGTTTCGTGCTCCATTGGGGCTACTTAGGCGGTCTAGTGGACTATGTTACCACCTTCATGAGGACCAGTGACTATTAGTAGCCCGCGGCAGAGCCTGGGGGCTTGGCCCATTTACGCTCTCCCTGTCAGGGTTGGGATCGTGGCCTCAGGAGCTTCACGCTCCAATTTTCAGGAGCTTCACGCTCCAATTTTCAGGAGCTTCATGCTCCACTGCTCAGGAGCTTCACGCTCCAAGACTCAGGGCTTTTGGCATGGCCAGTGTTTCCCCCTCCAGGACCAGCAGTTTTTCCTCCTTCTATCTGGTTTCCAATAAAGATGCTTAAGGCACAATGTAAGACAAAGCATACTGAGGCTACGCCTCAGTCTGACACTGCCCAACCTCCCCTGTCTCAGGAAGGGGCTTCACAGGCCTTGCCTTTGGAATTGGCTGCAAGCAAGGACAAATCTGCCTCCCAACCGTATCATCGGTCCAAAGCTCCCAGCAAAGCTTCTACACGCCTTGAACAACGGAGAGACATGGCCTTACAAAAAATCTGTGACAAGGCAAGCCGTGTTTCGGCACCTGAAGCCATTCCTGCAGCGGCCCCACCAGACTGGGACTGGTGATCCTGAGGAGGCGCTCCGCCAGGAGGAGCGCAGGTTGGACCAATCGTTGCAGAGAATGCACCAAGGGGCGGCATGGTCTATTAGTTCTGCTGTGATGGCCTCATTTTTCAACAGGGCGACCCTGCTCTGGTTACAACTGCGTGGCCGCTTGCCTCCGGGAGATGTGCGCTTGCAGCAAGACTTGAATAAGATCATAGCAGTGGTGCAGCTCTCTGCAGATGCTATCTTAAACGCGGTGCATTTTTCAGCCAAGTCTCTAGCGACATCTGTTTCCGCTCATCGCTTGCTTTGGATATGCCACTGGCCAGCGGACGTCAGACATAAATGGTGCTTGGCTTCGGCACCAACAAACCTTTTGGAGCAGCCTTGGACCCCTTTCTTCTAGAGCTCAAGGAGAAACGTAGGATTTTGTCCAGCGCCCACTGTCGGACAGATCCCCAGTCATTGGCCTCCTTCTGCCGTTCTTACCCTCGGGGATCTGACTGGGGTTTTACTTTTTCCCCGACTTCAGCCTTTCCCAGGGGGCAGGCAGCGGGGTTCAGCACTACCGTCCATCTCGGAGTAGACCCCCTTCTGGACGGCAGCCCTTTCGAGGGGGAGGAGGTTGTTCGTTCTGCTGCCAGCATTAATGCCAAGTCTGACCTTCCCATCGAAGGTAGGTTGGCTCTGTGCCGACCAATGGGATCTTTTGACTTCAGACTCGTGGGTCAGGGATACGGTTAGATCTGGTTTATCCTTTGAATTTGTCTTTACGCCCCCCCCCGGCAGTTTTTTATCCATTGTCTTGTCTCACAGAATCCTGCTAGGTGGGTCCTGATGGAATTGGCTATACAACACCTGGACATCAGAACTATCCAGGAGGTCCCTAAGGACCAGGTGGGACAAGGGTTTTATTCCCTCCTATTTTTAGTGCCTAAGTCTTTGGAGGGGGTGGAGACAGATTCTTGACCAAAAGTGGCTTAACCACTACATCGTCTATCGATGTTTTAAAATGCATTCCCTTCAATCTATTTTAGCTGGCATTCGGGAGGGCAACTTCCTCACCTCTACTGACCTCACTGAGGCTTATTTACACATCTCTATTTCATTGCCCCATAGGAAGTTCTCTGCCACTTTCGTCATCTGGTTTCCGGTCACCACGTCCTGGTCCTGACTGACAACACAACTGTCAAGGTGCATATGAATCGCCAGGGTGGGACCAGGTCACCGAGTCTAATGTTGGAGGCATGGCGGGACTGTGGGCAGAGCGACACCTCCTCTTGTTATCAGCGGAGCACATATCAGGGACATCCAATGTCACAGTGGACTGGCTCAGCTGGCAGACGATCGACCAGGCTGCGTGGCATCTCCATCCGTTGATCTTTCAACAGTTGATGTCGCGTATGGGCATTCTGACAATGGACTTGTTCGCAACACCAGAGAACACTCATCTGCCACAGTTCTTCACCCATTACCCAGCACCAGGGGCCGAAGACGTTGATGCCCTGTGATGCCCGTGGCCGCGAGGCCTCTTGTATGCCTTCCCTCTACCCTTGATTCCACGGATCATGTGGAAGATCCTGCAGGAGGGAGCAGAAGTTGTTCTAGTGGCGCTTCACTGGCCTCGGCGGTCTTGGTTCGTGGACCTTCTGTCTCTTTTGGTGGCCCCACCCTGGAGGATCCCTCTGTTGACTGCGTCACTCAGCCAGGGGGAGATCGTCCACCTGGATCCTCAGTGGCTCCAATTGACCTCCTGGCGCTTGAGCAGCGTGCCCTGAGGGAGGACAATTACTCCTCCAGGGTTATCAGGATGATCCAGGTGTCTCGTCGCCCATCAATGGAACACATTTATTCTGCCACTTGGTGGGCTTTCTGCACTTGGTGTGACGCTTGATCCGTGTCACCTCTGCAGGCCACCATTCCGCAGGTCCTTGAATTTCTTCAAGATGGTCTGGTCCATGGTCTTTCTCGGAACACTCTTTGCCATCAGGTGGCAGCATTAGCGACCATGTTGTCTGCCGGCTTGCTACCTTCCTTGTCTCAATACCCCAACATCCGGTGCTTTCTAAAAGGGGAAACCAATTTGTGTCCCCCTGCTATTCATCGATACCCACCTGGGACCTTTCCCTGGTGTTAAATTCTCTTATGGGTCCTCCATATGAACCTTTGCGCACCACCAGCCTCCACCTGTTATCCTGCAAAGTGTCGTTCCTTGTCACGATCACTTCGGCCAGACAGATTTTGGAGATTGCCACACTCTCCTTCTGCAGTGATCTGTGCATCTTTCATTTTGTTCCGAAGGTATATACTCTGTTTCATCGCCTGCAGGAGCTCATCCTCCCTAATTTCTGCCCTGCCCCTGCCCACCCGCTGGAGCGTCAGTGCATTTGCTGGATGTCAGGAGAGCTCTTAGGATCTATTTAAAGAGGACGGCCGGTCTCTGCAGGATAGAATCCTTATTCGTCTCCTTTATGCCCACTTCCTTAGGATCCCGTGTCATGCCCTCTACTATTGGGCAGTGGATTCACCATACCATCGCGAAGACTTATGACCTGCGCTCTATACCCCGGCCGGGACATGTCACCGCTCATTCTACCCGCAGTGCAGCTACTTCTGCAGGTTGGGCCACTCAAGCATCCTGGCTGGAGATCTGCAGGGTGGCGACTTGGACAACTCGGTTGCCCTTCATTCGACACTACAAGTTGGACCAGTTTGCTTCTGCGGAGGCAGCATTTGGGTGTAGAGTTTTGCAGCAGGTCCACTCTGATGGGGCAACTCGAGACCAGACTGGGGCCTGCCCATTATGGGGGACAGCTGGTTTTGGTATGTCCCATTCCTGGCTGATGTCTCCAACCAGGACGGAGAAGGGGTATTGGTTCTTACCTGACACACACCTTCTCATTGGTTGGAGACATCAGCCAGCCCCTCCCTTGTTTGGTCTCTAGCCTTTTTCTGCTTTTCTTCCTTTCTCCTTGCCTGCACTGCCTTCCAACACGCCGAGCCTGTCGACGGCCTTCACCAAAAAGCGGGTCCTAACAGCAGAGGTGGGGCTTAAAATACTTTCACAGGCTCAGTCCTTCATCTGAATAGGCAAGCACCACCCATTCCTGGCTGATGTCTCCAACTAATGAGAAGGTGTGTGTCAAGTAAGAACCAATGCCCCTTTGTGGAATTGTTTTGTAATGATTTATAGTTTTATAACAGTAAACCTACTCATCTGAGCTTTTATTTCCTGGGAAATATGCTTTTGCAGTTCTTTGTCTTGCCAAGAGAGGCCTGACAGAATGTTCCAAATAGAGGTTTCATGGTGCCATCTTCTTCTAGGATTGGTTATGGAACATCAGCTTGGTTATTTATGTTTTGGTGACAGGTGGGAAATAAGTGCAAAATTGTTGCTAGAAATATCATGATAATTTTCAAAAAGATGTATGGTAAAGTTTGGATTAATGAAACGTTGTCAAATGTTTTCTGAACACAGAATTTCAGCCTGGAGACCCAGATCTTTATCTTAAAGCTGCACCAGGGACTGACTGCCTATGAATCTTGGGCTGTGGCACTCAGGCAAATTCTGAAGAACTGTGAATTCAAATTTGTCAGGTTGAGAGTTTGATCATGGATATTAAGGAAGAGAGAGCACCAGAGGAAGAACAGCAGTTTATTCCATCTGCACAAGCAGATAATTACGCAGAGTCTAAACTCACAAGTAAGTAAATTCAGTACATAAGTTATCTGCTGTATCATGATCCTGTGAATGGTGTTAGAAAAACTCATTCTAAATGTGTAGGTACTCATTTTCATAAAATATCATAGATAAAAATATATTTCCATTTTACAAATTGGCAACATGATTGAGAGAATTATTAGCTTCAAATCTCATATCTCAGTCTCCTGAACCCTGTTGATTGTATGTCTGAATCATTAGATATTTAGCTTAGTGTGCTCATCATTGCTCTATTACTATGAAACTGCTTCAAAAAACTTTACAACAGTTAATGATGTAGTAACAGCTGCATTTGCTGTTCTAAATAAAGTAGCAAAAGTCTCGATATCCTAAATTAAGAATACTAAATTGAGCATGTTGCCTTTGACAGCAGTCTTCCGCAGACTAAAAAACAATTCATGGAAATTTATGACATTTAAACAACCAAATTTTAAAATTCTTCATAATTTAAGTTGTAATCTTATTTTGCCTTGCAATATTTATCCCACTGCAGCAGTAACTGAATGGCTTAGAAAATGATAAAAAGATAATATAAAACAATTAAATTAAAATTACAAAAGATTAGTTAAAGAGTAAAAATCAAGGGGACAGGTAACATGACGTGGGAATCCTCTCTTTACCCTGTCAGCCACCCCAGCATAGAGCAACCCTTGCTGGGCTCCATCCCAGCTGGAAGAACCGGATTTTAAGGTTCTTCCTGAAGGCCAGAAGAATAGGGGCCAATCTCATATTTGGTTGTAGATATTCCACAGGGAGGAACCACAGCAGAAAAGGTCTTCTGAACCGTGCCAGACAAAATTCTTTGGCAGACGGGATCTGAAGTAGGCTTCTTCCACAGGAGCAAGTGGGATGAGCTATAAAGTACTTTAACATCTTTATAGCATTCAATATGTACAACCTGCTGAAGTGAAAATATGCGTTTTGCTTTTCATTATAATGGGGAAGGAATGAGCATGTAATCTGAATAGTGAACGGTGTGAATTAATGGTAATGATAAAATGTGTTTGTTAGGTGTAAATAATTCCAGTTAGTAAAATAGTGATAGATTAAAAAATGGAGAAGGAGGGCTCTTGTGTGATAGTTTAAAATGTTGCTGATGGAATTCTTTCCTTAATGCTATAACTAATCTAGTACAATATATACATTCTCATGTATGAATACTTTCATAATGTAATATAATATATGCTTTCACCAATAGGTCTCAAGAAGTTTGTTAATGAACCAAAGTTTGAATTCAGTCTCGGTAAGACAAAGTGTTCAATCTATGTTAATAGATAAAATGTCTTTTTATCTATTATTTTTTACCTATTATTTTATCTTATTATTTTTCATCTATTATTTTTAATAATAAAATGTCTTTTTATTTTAGAAAGTCTGAAAATGAAGTGATATTTCTGAAATAATTTGAATTAATCTTGAATTATTTTTATGAGATCTTAGATATAGTTTCTGTCCCTGAGGTGCGGATTTTCTTATCAGTAGAAGATGCAGTGACACTCTTTTTTATTATAGTTTCCTTCTCTATATAGAGAAAAAATGTACCGTATATTCCGGCGTATAAGACGACTTTTTAACCCATTAAAATCTTCAGATAAGTGAGGGGTCATCTTATACGCCGGGTACTGACCTTGCAAGATGCATGGCTGGCAAACT
>JANHFM010421025.1:0-12709 GCA_032468115.1 Grayia smithii
GGCAGGGGATAATGGGCCTTGGGGTGCCTCGGGGGCTGCTCCGGGGGTCCGTCCGGGCGGCGTCCGTCGCTCAGCAGCTCCGCCAGCGCCTCCTGGCCGCTCTCCCGCAGGCACAGCACGAACTCCGCCAGGGCGCTCCGGCCCCGCGTCGCCAGGTCGCGCACCAGCTGCCTCGCCTGGTCCCGCCGGGTCCCCGCCGACTGCGCAGGCGCAGAGAGAGAGAAAAAAGAAGAGGGGAGCGTTGGGGGCACGACTAGATGGCCGCAGGAACCGACCCCCGCACAGATCAGCCATGGGCCTCCCGGTACCTGGATCTCCTCGATCATGTCCTCGGTGAAGAGGCAGCAGCGCAGCAGCGGCGCCCAGAGCGGCTCCAGCCGCAGCTCCTTCACCAGCCTCACCCGGCAGCAAAGCAGCCTCCGCCGATCCGCCTCCTCCATGGCCGCCCGCCGAGGAGGGTATGAAACACCGCCACTGCGCGTGCGCGCGTCTCTTCTCTGCCCGCCCTGCGCGAAGGCGGAGCTAACCCCACGCCGGAAGTCAGCGCCGGCTGCGCCGTCTCTATGGTGACGAGGCCGCCGAGCCGGAAGTGGGGACCGGGGAGACAGGAGGAGCCCAGGGTAGGTATTGCGGGTGCCCTTCGCCCCCCTCCTTTCCCCCGCGGGGGGGGTGGGGGGCGGAGAGGAAGCGAGGCTGGTCGACGCGGCTCCGAGAGGCTTCCCGGGGCACGTCCGCAGCCCGGGCGGAGAAGCTGGGCCTGGGAGCGGCGGCCGAGGAGGTTCCGCTGCTGAGCGTTGGGCGGGTCGTCCGGAGGAGCTGGGCCTGGCCCCCGCGCCCGCCCGCCCGCCTTCGAATGCCCCGTCTGCTCCTGGGGTCCCTCTTCCCGACCGCCAAGGGGGTCGCCGGCCGCTCCCTGCCTGCCCTTCCAAGAGGGCCGCTCTGCGTGAGCGGGTCCCCGGGGACCCTCCCGCCCTGCCTGCCACTCTTGCCGTCGGGGCGGGGGGGAGGCGGCGGCGCTCGGCCCAGATTGAAAGCGAAGCCTCTTCTCTTCTCGCCTGGAGGCCGCAGCAGCGAAGCGAAGGCATTTCGCGGCTTTCGGGGTGCCGCTTCCGGCCGCCCTTCCTTTCATGGAGAACTTGCCCCCCACCCGCTCTGGAGCGGCCTCGGAAAAGGCGGACCTCGCCCGCGGCAGCCCCCTCGGGCTCTTACTTGGGCGCCCTGCGCTCCTTCCCCGCCCAGAGCCCAGCTTGGGCATTTATCCCGACCCTCCTGAAGTTGCTGTGGGGAGGGCGCTTTAGGCCTGCATGGTCCTGAGTGAGTCCTGCTGTTGCCCACCCCACCAACAGGCAAACTGGGCAATGGACGGACCTCCCGCCCTTCCCCCCTTCTCCTTCCTTTCCTTGCCAGGCTCAGTCTGGCAGGGAGCCAGAACTGCCTCTGAGCTGGGCTCTCCCAGAGGAGCCGCAGCCCTCTGCTCCTCTTGGCACTCCAGCAACCGTGGGGCAGAGCGCTGCATAGTGCCAAGCCTGCCTTGTGGGGCTCCCTCTTCAAAGCCAAAGAGGGGCTTTGGGGCATTGCCTGAGGATCGGGGAAGGAGCAGGACCTCTTTTGGCTGGTCTTCTGGTCCTCCAAGCTATGGAGGAGTTTTCCTTGGCGTCCCTCGGAGGCACTGGATGCCGGCCTCCCTCTTGAGCCAGAGCTGGTCCTGGAGGGCTTCTTCTAGGAACTGAAGTTCTTGTTTGGGGAGAAGGACTCCAAGCTCAGCAGGATCTACAGGGAGGGGCAAGCCTTGGTAGCTGGAGATCTGTTGTGGGGTGTTGTTTGGGCCTGTTTGGGCCTGTTTGGGCAGGGAGGGCCCAAGAGTGGATCCAGTGGCTGCAAGAGCACCAGAAGCCCCTGGCTGAACCAGGCCAGCCAAGACCCCCATTTTGGTTTCCCCAGGGGCTGCCCAGGTGTACCCTGGAGACGGGACGGCCTCTCATCCTGCTGTGGTTGTTCTCCTGAAGGCCCTCACCCAGAGACAGGGCTGCAGGGGAACCGCAGTGCCAAGAGCCAGGGCATGGGTAGCAGTTGAAGCATTGGGGAGCCAGGTTCAAGCCCACCCCAGCCCCCCAACACCAGGTGTGGGATAAAATCAAGGGAGAGCCACCCGCAGTCCGCCTTCGCCTTCTGAGGAAAAAAGGCTGGACATCAATTAAATGGATCCATGGAAAGTGCAGGAATATCGTCAGGGGAATCCAGACCTCCTTTGCTCCTTCTGGGATCTCTTCTGGATGAGCAGGGATCCTGGAGATCTGCTTTGGCACAGAGTTGGGGGGAAGGCCAGGATGGTGGGGGCCTTCCGCAGACCTTTGGGAAGTAGAGGGGCCTGGGCTGAGCTGCCCCCCACTGCACTCCTCCCAGTATGGAGCTGGCATGGCGCTTCTTGGCCTCCTTAACTCTCAGGGCACTGCCCTTGGCCAACTGGCGGTCACCAGGCATCTGGAGGGTGTGTGTGTATGTGTGTATTTTGGAGGCAGGAATACAATTGAGGGTTCCCCCCCCCCCCATGATTCCGTTTAAAGAGAATTGGGTGCCGCAAGATGGGAAGGGGCTTGGGTTGTCTTCGGCCTGTTTCTCTTGGGCGGGAGGGGCAGTGTAAGGGCAGAGAAAGGAGAGAAATGGCCATGGCCATCTGTGGGCACTTTAAAGGAGACTCTTTCCAGAATCCGGGACAACTGAAAGGACATAACCTGATCAGCCGTGGCCTGTATAGGATGCATACGTGTATATAGGTATATATACACATATAGTAGACATGTATGGCCCCAGAGCACATTTAAGCAGCATACTGAAGGGACCCTCAATGGCAACCTTCTTGGATGCTGTGCTTGACCCATTAAGAGGGCAGCCAGGAATGCCAAGGACTTTCTCTGCAAGGAGCTGCTCAGGACCAGGAAGGAGAGAGGCATTGCTAGATCTGTGGTGGATCCCAAGTGGATCCCTGCCCTTTGGAAAACTTTGAAAAACCTGGCTTTTCCAGCAGGGCAAATGGTGAACTTACCGGGATACTGATATTTTGCATTTTTATTTTCCTGGGTGCAGTGGCTGTTGTATTGCCTTACCTGCTTGTAAGTTGCTAGTCTGCTGGGTGGCCATCTTTTCAATCAATCAATCAATCAATCAATCAATCAATCAATCAGGGCCACTATATGTTTTATTCAAAGTTATTAGCCACAGGGGCATAACAGGAGGCAGAGTCCTGCTAGTTTGTTGCCCCAGGCCACGCCTGAATGTACCCATGGGGGTCCTGGGTTAGATTCAGAGATGGCCTGGGGAGAGAGGTATGGTCAGAAGGAGCCAGAGAGCTTCAAATGCCCATCGTAGCCCCTCCTGTCCCAGCTCCACAGAGGTCCTGCTCGGATCCTGGGAGGGTCTCCCCATGGGGTTTGCCAAAGAGATTTGTGCAGTGGGCTGGATCTCCCTCTGCAGAGCCCATCTCATTCTGCCCACAGAGGGGCATCATCTGCCAAGATGAGATCTGGAGATGTTGGAGCACCTCCACAACTCTTGAGCTGGGGAACCCCGTTTGGTAGAGCACAGCCAGGCCTTTTGCTCGGTTATATGTCGTCCATCTCGCACTTGTGGCACCCCCACATCATGTCTTCAGAATCTGGGGACTTGGTAACTGGCATATATTTACAATGAGGGCAGTTGATGGGATTTTTAAAGAAGCGATTGGTCCTGAATGGCATTGGGTTTCCTGCCCGAGCAGTGGGTTGGACTCGTCCAGTCTTTCTCAACCTTGGCCGCTGGAAGAGGTGTGGACTTCAACTCCCAGAATTCCCCAGCCAGCTCTGCTTCTATCCTGACTGATAGCTCTGCTGGCTGGGGAATTCTGGGAGTTGAAGTCCACACCTCTTCCAGCGGCCAAGGTTGAGAAACACTGGACTAGAAGATCTCTAAGGTGCCTTCCAACTCTGTGATTCTCTCACAGTCACACCTCTGGGGTTGTCTCCTTTTGCTTGTGATGTGCACCTCTCCCTGAAGGCTGGATTCGCACAACACAACTAAGTTGTGTTTTGCATATGCACCTCCTGTCGAGCTGTAAAATACCAAATGGACTGTGTGTCAGACAACTCTAGCCTGCTTCACGGACAATGAAGCTGCAGTCAGTATGTCTTTCAGTGACCTGGTTAAGCTGCTGTGAGGATGCAGCCACTGGAGCCGCTTGCTCTGAAAGTTGATAAGCGAAGAAGCGCAGAAACCGAGTCAGGCCTGGTCTGGCTTGGTCTCTGCTGAGTTTAAGCACGACCTGGAGCTACCAGGAGGGGCCATCTCCTCAGCTAGGAACCTCCCCCTTCCATGTTGCATGGAAGGAAAAAAAGGATTGGGGTGACATGATGGCAGTCTTCCAATATTTGGGGGGCTGATCCAAGAAAGGGGGGTCAAGCACAAGCTATTCTCCAAAGCCCCTGAGGGCAGGACAAGAGACAATGGATGGAAACTCATCACGGAGAGAAGCAACCTGGAATTAAGGAGAAATTTCCTTACAGTGAGAGCAATTAATCAATGGAACAGCTGTATGGAAGTTGTAAATGCTCCAACACTGGGAGCTTTCAAGAAGAGATTGGACAGCTATCTGTCTGGAATGGTACAGGGTGGACTAGAAGACCTCCAAGGTCCCTTCCAACTCTGTTATTCTGTTATTTTAAATGGTGGCTTCCCTTGTTCTCAAGATTGTAAATGGTGAGGTTTTTGCTTCAGTGAATGAGGAGCAGGCTCAGATCCATCCTTTCTTGAGAAGGATTTTGCCTTCTCTCTTGGGGGGGTGGGGAAGGCTCCAGGGGTGTTTTGCCCAGTAAGACCTTAAAAACGCTGCAAGATGGACATGGTGGCATTATTATCTAATTATTCAGAGGTCAAAACTGAAGAGGGGGTGGGGGGAGAGAGAGATACAGAGAGATAGTATGGAGGAATGGGGGAAAGATAATTGTGATTGAAGCAGGAATTGTCGCTTGGGAGTTGGAGGGCTGCTGCTTCAGCACATGGTGAGGACCAGGAAATCTGATTTATTGATTTGGGGCCTGCAGGTTTCACTGCATGACCCAGATTTGGGGTCAAACGTGCTGCACGAACCTGGTTTTTCAATCGGTCGTGTCCCCCACTTCAGCCAAAGATGCTTTAATGGGAAACCTTCAAGGATGAAGGAGGATAGTTTCTCTATCTGTCCCCAAAGCATCAATGAATTACACTGGACAGCCGTGAAGAGCTCTTTCTCAGGCTGGGGGGTGTAATTCTGTGCAGGAAGGGGCAGAGGTGGGCCTCCCCCCCTTTTGGCTCCTTCGGGAGGTCCCACCAAGGGGAGAACCCCCCCTCACTCAGGTCCTGAGGCAAGCGAGGGAGGGTAAGTGCTTATTCCTTGCTCAGGTAGGCACAGGTCAAGATTGCCAACTGGGTCAGTTAGTATGCCAAAGAAGGCTGGTAACTCCTTGGGCTGCTGAGGGGGGGTCATTGGGATTCTTCTAATCTAAGGGGATTCTTAGCATCTCAGCTCCTCGCCCACCTTTCTGCCCAAGGCAGGTCTTCAGAACAAATGGGGCCTCTGGCAGCTTCTGTTCTTTGTGGTTGTGGTGACACTTAGACCACAACATGCCCGTCCACCTGCCCTTTGGGTCCACTGGACAGAACACAATTAATGGTGCTAGTTCCTGGACAAGATCTATTTATTTACACATATGGTACTTTAATCTTGCATTTTATATTTTAAATTGTATGTCCTATAGTGTGCCTTATTGTAATTGTGATGCCTCTGACACGAATAAACAAACAGCTGTTTAAAAGACAACAAATTCTGAAATAATTAACAAGAAACCAACCCGGAAATAGCCCTAAAATCATTATTTAACCCATTCCAGAGATTCTCCTGGCGATTCCGCAAAGTTACCCTGTGGTAAGATAGGCGGCCAATACATTTTTTAAATAAATACAAATTCATTTCTGAACATGCCACTTTTCCTCTCTGTCTGCCATTCAAGACCGAGCATCAGATCTACCCAGCTTCATCCTTCTTTTGATGCCCCCAGGGACTCTTGGGGTGACCAGTATTGGCATCTTGGGGGTTTTTTTTGCGGGATGTGTGTGTGGTATCAGCTGCACTTGTCCTCTTCTTCCTGGCTACCCTCTGCAAAGGTGGCTGCTCCCTTTCCCTCGCCCCCCAGGGCTGGCAGGGCCTTCTCTCTGTTGGTGCCTGATGGAGCATTATCGCTTGTCAGCCGGCCTCTAGAGCAGGGTGAGAAACCTTGTGGAATTATTCCTCTTCCATGCTGGCTCAGGAATCACGGGAGTTGAAGACCATAAGCCATAAAAGGTCCAAGTTCTAGAGGCAGGACTGTGGTTTTCCCCATGGATTCCAACCGAGGTATGTGGGGGCCAAAAGGGGTTGAAGTGCTCCCCCCTGAATTGATGGCTTAAAGTTGCACCCATGGGAAGGATTGTGTCATTACTATAGTTCCCATCATGCTCTGCCAGGGAACCGAAATAAATCTGAGAGCTCAAAGCCACGTTTATGTACACCGAGAGCGGATGCACCAAGACAGATTCCTTGTGTGTCCAATCACACTTGGCCAATAAAGGATTCTATTCTATACTATTCTATTTTGCTTTTGTTCTAGAGAAGGAGAAGGGAGTCTGGGCAATTGCATCACAGTTTCCCAGGGAGGAGGCAGCCTGTTCCAGAGAGGGGCCCAGACAAGAGACTGCACGGTCCCGAGCAGGATGGGGTGGAAGAAAGAAATGTAGGGTATCTGGCATTTTAGAAAGCTGTAGCTTTAGTCTGCAAAGATTCTGTCCATCAGGCGCAAGCAAGCAGAGGATGGGATTTCACGGTGTTGTCTTGGGCGCTGGGCCTGGCAAGCCCTTGGAAATGCTCGTAGCTCAGAGCGGAGAAACGGGGCCTCTCCTAGGCAGGCAGGTCAGCAACCCCCACGGGAGATTCTAAGGTGGAGACCCACTAGCTCACGTGCGCCATGCCAGCTGTGCCCAGGGCCTCTCCTTGGCAGCTGCAGATGGGGACGGTCTGAAGGTCGGCTGGGATAGGCCCCTCCTCTTGTCCCTGAAGACAGCAGCTGGATAGGAGGGACCAATGCTCCCATGAAGCTGCAGCAGCAGGGCAGATGGCTTTGTCTCGGGGTGCCCTTCCGCTCGACACGGGCACGGCGGAGAAAAGCGGCTTTGCCATCTCCCTAGGGGCCGGCCAGTCCCCGGTGCTCACCAACTTGATGTTTGCAATGGGTGGGCTGCTCTGAGCCTTTGGAGCAACTGCCGAGGAAGGCATGTTTCAGCAAATAAAATTGCAGCTGTGGCTGATTCTTTGGGCTTTCAGACATAAACAACTGCGTGAAGCTTAAGTCCTGATTATCATTGGCTGAAAGTCTGTCTGTCACTTGAAATTTCCTGTTGTGAGAATTGCTGAGGATGCAGCAATTCCTGGGAATGAGGTGCACTTCAGATCAGGGCTCTGGTTGGCTCTTCAGGTAGGCCAGGATGGGAAGCAGATGCCCCAAGAACGTCTAGGAAGGTAGCAGCCCCCTCGCACCCCAAAGACTCAAGAGGGAGCTGTTTGGAATGGCAGCCGTGCTCAGTTCCCAGGGCTGAGCCTCCTTCCCTCTCTCCTTCATGGTCTCTTAAAACAGTTGCAGTTGCCTTGCAGTCCATTATCTCTTCATCCTCTATGCGTTGTTTAAAAATGCAACATTAATGGGATGATGGAAAGGAGTAAGTGAACAGGGAAAAAATAAAATTGTGAAACCTGATCACATACTCAGATCACAAGGGTTCATAAAGATCAGGCACTTTGTGGGATCTTGGATCACATATTACATACTAAGAAAAGAGGGTGGGGAATGTGGGAATTCACCCCAAGTCAGCAACGGGAATTGATTCCACAAGAAAAGCTTTGACCTGCTTGGGTTTTTTCCCTTCCTTCCTCCTCTCCTCCCCTCTCTGCTTTCCCCTTCCCTTCCCCTTTCCTCTCCTTGTCTCTCTTCTTTCCTCCCTCCCTCCCTCCAAGTTGCCCTGGCCTTCTGTTTGCCCAGCCCCTCGTCTTCTGATCCATTGCTGACCTGCTGATCCACCTGCCACCCTGAACGCCAGGGTGCTACCCCTGCAGATGCATTTAGCCTGGCCAGAGAAGAGCAGCTCAGTGCCACGAAGAGGGAAGCTGCAGTCCTGAGGACCAGGGCAAACAAGCAGAGGTCAGAGAAGGCAACCCAGAACCGGTGCAGGAGGACCACCTGGGTTCAGCCACCAGAGCTGAGACAGGCCTCATTTTCTTGTGTTCTGGAATGATGGACGTTCCCTTGAAATCAGCCTAGAATGGCAACCGAGCAGAAATTGGGGTTCTGTCTTTGCTCACAGAAAAGCCCCAGTTCTGGTTTCTGAGAAGGAGGGGGGAGGGAAAAGCCTCAGGCAAAGAAGCCGCCTGAGCATCCCTGAACCGGACGGCCAGCAGGCTGCTCCGAATATGGCCGCCGTCTTAGCTAGTGCAGGGAAGGAGGAGGAGAAACACAGCAGTTCTGCATCGGAGAGCGGCCGCCTCCACACCAATCAGGAACCAGGTGTAGAAAGACTCTCTGGCCATGTTCCTATCCTTTGTAGACAATCCAGCTGTGCTCCCCCCCCTGCTGGCCTTGGTTAAAGCCACATTCAAGTCCAGCTGGGCTGAGCGACAGGGATTAACCAGAAGGGTCTTCCAAGACCTTCTGGGCAGACTTGGGTCTGCCTTGCTCTACTCCAGAGCTCTCCAAACATGGCAATGATGGCTGGGGAATTCTGGGAGTTGAAGTCCACAAGTCTTGAAGTTCCAAGGTTGGACACCCCTGGTATGGTGTCTCCCCCCGCCTGAACAGGAGGTTGGACACTAGAAGATCTCCAAAGTCCCTTCCAATTCTGTTATTCTGTTACCCCAAGGAATGTCCATCTGGCGAAACCATCTGGCCAGCAATGTGATCCCCTTCCTCTGAATTCCCCAGCCCCTTCCTCTGCTCTGCTGCTGGTCTCCTTGTTCCCTATCGTGGGTGGCACAGAGAAGGGCAGCACGACTGGTGAGGGCACTCTGCACATGGCCACTCATGTCTCTCTTTGCAACTATGTAGATTTTCCCCACTTGGGATCTGGCAATGATTCAAGGACCTCATTTCCGCATCAGTTCAACCTTCAGGATGATTACTCAGCTTTGCAAAGGAGGCCTTTTATTTTTAAGTGGTTCCAATGCCCTGCCAGCCTCGTAAAAGGGGCAGGAGAACTCGGAGGGCAATCAGAGAACTTGGGGGGGGGCCCTGGCTGGTGTCTCAGGAGCTGGGCGCCTTCCCCCTCCCAGGATGGGATGCTTGGCAGGGCCCAGCAACTCTACCAGATTATGGTCTGCCGTTAATGCACCCAACAAACTTCCTGTACTTCAAATTCAGTTCAGGGTGTTTATAGTCTGAGTGAGTTAATAATTTAAAAATATTTCCAGGATCTCACGAAGCCACTCCTGCTGAAGAATGAATGTCCATCACTCCACAGGCTTTTTCATTCTCCTCAGTTTAACAGAATAACAGAGTTGGAAGGGACCTTGGAGGTCTTCTAGTCCAACCCTCTTCTCAAGCAGGAGACCCTATGCCATTTCAGACAAGTGGTTGTCCAATGGCTTTTTGAAGACCTCCAGTGATGAGGCATCCACAACTTCTGGAGGCAAGTTGTTCCACTGTCTAAGTGTTCTAACTTCTAACTGTCAGGAAGTTTCCTTAGTTCCAGGTTGCTTCTCTCCTTGATTAGTTTCCATCCAGTGTTTCTTGTCCTGCCCTCAGGTGCTTTGGAGGGTAGGTTGAGCCTTTCTTCTTTGGGGCAGCCCCTGAGATATTGGAACAGTATCATGTCACCCCTTCTTTTCATTAAACTAGAGAGTTCCAATTCCTGCAACCCTTCTTTATATGTTTTAGCCTCCAATCTCCCAATGATCTTCTCAACATCTGTTTACATTGTGGTTACCAAACCTGACTGCAGAATTCCAGGTGTGGCCTTACCATTATAAAGTGGTATTAACACTTCACGTGATCTCGATTCTGTCCCTCTGTTAATGCAGCCTAGTTTCAGAGATACCCTCCCCCTGCCCTCCTGAGGTTGCCCCATTGAAGGCATTTTGCCCCTAGCAACACACACGTTGGCACTGACCCCTGGATAGGCAGCCAAATCATGCTGGAGTACCCATGGTGCCTCCTCTAGAACTGAAGGCAGTTGGTGCCTATCATGAGCCAGACGTAGCTTTTTTGGGACCCACAACTTCCCAGCTGCAGCCTGAAGCAGCCTCTCCTTCTGGCTCCTGTTTGCCTTGGCACCGTGGCTGGCCTGCTCCCTCACTCAGCCCTCCAGGGATGACCCAGAGGCCTTAATTTATCCTGGGAACGAAAGGGTGGCCGCCTCTGCGCCTCCCTGCACACCTGCCAAGCATTTCGGAGTTGTGTGAAGGGCACGGACTGGAAAAACGATGACATGTCTAAGTATTACAACGAAAGAGCCACAATATATTGAAAACGTTAATTGCTGGTAAGAGGGATGACCTCATCCTGCTTCCTGGTGCTGGGATAATGCAGAAATCTCAGGGTTTGGCAGGTGGGCCTCTGGGGTGGGGGGGATGGCTGGGAAGATGGAGACAGGAAAAAAGATCCTAGCTGGGAGGGAGATGCTCTTCAGGAGCAGAAAGAGACACAGGTCTTGTCAATCAGGGTGGCAGCTTTTGGGCAAGTGGTGACTGCCCACCTCAGTGTGCCAGCTTTGAAGATGGTGTCATTGGCCATAACAGCCAAGCAGAATGAAACAGCCAAAGAAGACAATGGCGGGGGAGGGGGCAGTTGTGTTACTCCCAACCATGAGAGTCCAGCAGAGCTCTGGATGGAGGTGGGGGTCTCCCCACCCATGGAGAGAGTGGGCCGTCCTGAGCCCCACCAGAAGGGGCAAGATGTCCAGAAGGGTACCCATGACAGATTGGCTTGTGGGCAACATCCCCTCCCAGGTGGGCTGGCAAGTTGCCTTACCTTAAGCAGCCCCAAGAATGGGCAGAAAAGGTCCCCTTGCCCAAACCCACCTTCGGCTCTGCCAACTGCAGGTTCTTCATCGGGACTGGGAGAGGGGAGGGGGCTCCGCCAGACCCCTGTGCCCATCCTCCTCCAGCTGACCTCCAAGGTCAGGGGGCCTGCAGCAAAAGAGCTGCTCTGCTCTGGACTGAGCCTGGGTCGCACAGGGAATGGAAACCTGGTAGAAATTGTGGCTTACTCATGGCTTATCCTCCCCCATCAGATCTCAGCTGGCTTCTCAGCACCCTCCAAACTGCGAACGGCTCTTTAACATTGGGTAGAGCAGCCGCTGGGCCCCCAAAGGCTCAGCCGTCTTGCAAGACAACGGTGCTGCCGACAGAAGCATTTCCCCAGGATGCCCAACTGACCCATTCGTTCTCGGTCTTTGGCCAGCTGGGTCTGCCCCACCCTCTTGAAGGCCTCATGTGGAGCCCTCCCCAAGGGCCTCCTCCAAGCCAGATCCCAGCCTCCCCGGCGCTCTGGCCCACTCCAGCCACATTGGGGGACGGGAGACATTTGCTGCAGTCCTGGCCTTCCATCTCGGTTACATGATTTGAATGTACAGATTAGGCCAGCATTTCTGGCTTTCAAAGGATGGTTTCCATAACAACCATGTTCTCATCAGGTTGCTTAACTCTTCCACCGCTGGACCAGCCTCTCCGCCTAGGTGGGCTTCCCCCAGGTTGCATGCCCCATTTGGCTTCCCCTTCTCCGTTCAGGTTATGGGGGGCGTCCACCAAAGGTAGCAAGGGCAGGGCAGGAAGCAGCCGAGCCTCAAGGGAGCCTCGAAGGTCAGGAGACGCCCAGGGAGGGTCGGGGGTTCTGCTCCAGCAAAAGAGGCGCTGAGCTTCCCCCAAGGGTGGGGGGGAGGAGGGCTCAGCTGTTGCAATTAAGGCTAATGGCAGGAAGGAGAGCGAAGGGCTGCCTGTTTTTCCAGGCCCAAGAGGTCCCCTGGCAGGTGAAGGAGGGAAGGAGGGAGGGAGGGTGAGGCAGCTGGGGGTTTCCGGGCCTCATGGGGGTCTCCTCCTGCTTCCCTTGCAGACCCTCCCAGGACATCAGCCTGGAAGAATTTGACGACGAGGATCTGTCCGAGATCACAGACGATTGTGGCATCGGCCTGAATTATGACTCAGATCACAACGAGAAGGTGAGGGAAGCTGGCGTGTGGGAGCGGCTGGCAAGGGGGGGAGGTCCTGCCCCTCCCCTTTTACACTGGGGGACCCACAGTTCACCTTGCCCGACCCTGCTGCTCTCCTCTGCTCCAGGATCTCCCCCTTCATGGCGAGGCTGCTTGCAGGCGCCTCCACCAACCTCCCAGGAGACCCTCAGGGAGGGGGAGGGGGCCGAAAGCCTGCTCTCTTCTTTAGAGGGCTGCTGCTGGTCAAAAGAGGCAGATAGGGTGGGGGGTGGGGAGCCTGGCTTGACCCTTGACCTTTGTGTGCTGCTCAGCTGGGTCTTGTCCCTGCCTGGACTGGACGTTTGGGTCACAGCAGCAACAAGGAAAAGACCCCCCCCCCTCGGAGCCTCCCAGGAATGTGAATTCCCCACCTGCCAATCCAGACCAGCACAGATTCCAGCAACTGAGTCTCCTGTCCCCCCAGACCCCTGAGGGAGGC